>KN883396.1:24144-36384 GCA_000934455.1 Apostichopus parvimensis | reverse complement strand
GTTGCTACTGACTGTTATTGCTTTGTTGATCTTGAAGTATTTGTACTGGGTCTTGTACCTGATGAAACCCTTGCCGTACATAATACGCTGACCTAGAAATTTCATGGTTGGCTTGGTCTGTGTTTCTTAGTCTACATAAACGATTTTTCGTGTGAAAATTTAACAGGTATATATAGCTGGAAAAAAGAGATTACAGTAGAATATTTTTTGTTTTTTTTTTGTTTTTGTGTGTTATAAATTATGTATTGAAACGAGTATGTACAGCAGCATGTGTAGGAGTGTGAGTAGAATTCCCCTTGGCATGAGTACAAGCTAGTACAAGGATCTAAACACTAGTATCTAAACTAGTTTCCAAATGCATCAAGTACTACAAGGAGTACTTGAAAGGCTATAACCTATATTTTGCAAATAGGATGCACGTATAAAAGAAGGGTAAAAAAAAAACCCCCCCCCCCCCCCCCCCAAAGAAAAAAAGGAAAAAAAATTAAAGGTCCCCCCCCAAAAAAAAAAAAAAAGAACCAAAGGGTGAAAAGGTAAGGGAATCCCCCCCCCAAAGAAGAGGTTATTTGAATGCTACTACTGTTTTTATATAGCTATTCTGTTTCTCAAAGATGTTGAGGTTTAAAATACTTTGTTTTCATATATAAATAGTGGAATGTTCCTTTTAAAGCTGAACTCACGAAGATGACGATGCTACCTAGCTCATAGGCCCAAGCTAGGCCTTGAATGTTTTTACTGTTAATCCATGGTTTGGCAAAAGTCTAAAAATAATCAGCCAAGCATTGTTTTTTGTTTTTTTTTAAAAACTAAATTGTACAATAACAGAGCAATGGTGGATGACAATACATCCAGCACCATTTGTCATTGACAAATTTGTAGTGCATTATAAACATGTTCTGAGGCCAGAAAAGTGTTACTGTTTTTTTGCCTATTGAGTTTTGTTGCTCATCTGAGAAGCTGACTCAATGGTCTGAGTGCTAGGCTAAGTAGTACAGCCACTTTGATTGATGAGCCGATGAAGTTGATACGATCATTTCTCCAAAAATAGAAATGGTGCACAACCTGGACTTTGTGTAACTCAGTAGCTTTTTTTTTAGGCCTGCATTGCATCATTGCAGAGTCTGTTTTGTCTGAACGGATGTGGGAATAATTCTTATCCACTCTTTTATAACTCCTTCTGTGTGATTTGTTTATTTTCTTAAACACCCTTTAGAAGAAAAGGGATAGTCCAGAGGAAAATTTACATTTGACAGATGACATAGGATCATATTCCAAGCGTCCCTGTGATATTTGCAAGCAATTCCTGCGTACCGTTGTGGAGATAGCAACATGTGAAATCTTGAGGTTATGTAGCAGAAGTGAACTTGAAGCAAACAGGTGTGATGTCATAGACACGCACTGACAAGTTTAAATTTTCTTCAGACTTTGTTTAATACACTACAGTCATTGGGTTATTGCTATAGTAACCTGTTCGATCCAAAGGTCAAAACAATAAAGTGGAAACAATTAGGTTAATAAAGCGGCCATTTTGTTGTCAGTATGCAATGATGACATCACACCTGTTTGCTTCAAGTCTGCATACATATATGGTACATATACTTCAAGGAATGACGCGTAGGAAGTTTGGATACAAATTTCACCGGGATGCTTTAGAACTGGTTCCTCTTTCGGAGTCCAGAATGAATTGTCCTCTTGAACTTTCCTTTTAATAAACTGTCTCCGCTCTGTCTCCATTCATCCCAGACAGTCTCGTATTAATAACCATTTAAGACCATCACTACATTCTTATAAATCTGTTTTGTGTGTCTGTACGAAATAAATAATTTGCTTTGAAGAAACTGAAAAGGAAAAGCGATCTTTTAACCTTTTGATTATGTATTGTCAGTCGTGGAGTAGTTTTATCGACTGAGGTATTCATGGATGGCTTAATTATTAGCTGATATTTATTAGTTTATATGTGTTTTTTATTATGTTACAGAGCTTGAACCATGACCTTAATATCATACGCATAGCTGGGAATGATTTGTAAAGCACACAAATGGTGCCAAAGTTGTATTAATTGCCATGTTTACATCGTTCATTAAATTTACCCGACCAGACCGTGTAATATTCACGAACATAACTGGATTCAGGGGTACAAACACTGTTTTTGCACTTGTGGGAAAGGGGGTGGGGAAGGGTAGGGAGGGGGACTGAGATGCTATGTCATAGGGGGAGGGTTGGATATATACTCTGGTAAAATGGACGGTGCTTAAATGTGAAGTGATGCTATATTTGACCACTTTTTGAAACAAATTTTGAAAAGTTTTGACTGTTTTGGTTGTATTGCTCACGTTACATAAATGTACTATATACCAGGATTTTTTGCCATGGGGGGGGGGGGGGGGGGGAGAGGTTGAGGCGCTTCATGCAAAAGCCCATCCCCCACCATTCAGCAGTTACTGTTTACATGGTTGTGTCCCTCACTGGATACACACAGATAATGACGATATTTAACACAGAGAGTTGGATCCTCCTGGAACTTTTAGTAGTATGTTAATGGTTTAGACATTTTTAGCAATATAATTTAAGCATTTTTTTCTTTTCTCTTTTCACTTTCACAGACGGCCATTACCAACAGCTCCTGTGAACGACCCACCATCAGGGCATCGAACGGATGGGTTGGAGCAAGGAGGTAGAAAACTTGGATTTTGTGGATAATGAAAAAAGAAAAACTTTATAAATTTGTTTATTTTAATTAATGAGAGGACATATCAGAAGCTCACATTGCATGCAGTTTTGATACGAAACAAAGAGGTGGGGGGGCATTGGGCATCGACACTGTACCAATGGTGGTGAGGGATGAGGGTGGGGTAGCTTGGGGGGTGGGTGTTAGGTAGGGACTTGCAATAACCGAGTTGAGAGATATGTGCTGTTGCTCTAAAATATCCAAACCCACAGGATTTTGAAGTTTAAGTCGTATTCTTGCAACCGTTCCCAAGAAACCGCACTCAGACGCAATTCTCGTTTGAAGTAATCCAAATTGTTGACATGTCTGACGTGATTTTGTAATACATTAGAAAATTTTTGTATGAGGCTTTCATTTTACATATTTCTGACAACTGCCATAGAAAACGTTAAGGAGAGGACACTCAAGTGTCATCAGAGTGGATTCTAATCATTAAAAGTATAGTCCGAAGGCAAATTTGGGTTTTTTTGACCGATGAAAAGAGGAGCACATTCTAAACATCATGGCGAATCCTGATATTTCCTACAGGGCATTCTCGACATATTGATGATTGAGAATGTCACAGTTTATTCAGGAAGTGTACTTGAATCAGACTTTGCGTTCGGGGATATGCGAAAGTTATCCAAAAAACTGTTGTATTCCAATATGTCAATGCATCCCAAGTCCGAAGGAGAAAATTGGCTGTACATTTTGAAGAAGAAAAACTAAAAATTAAGTTCATTTCCTCTTTATGATTTTCTGAGTAATGTTCATTAACTTGTTACAAAAATGAATTGTCGTTAAATCTTTCTGCTTATTCAAAAACCTCTCATATCAAGTGTTTTCAATTTTTTTTTCCATTTTTCACTCGGGATGTGAAAACTATAAAGAATGTTTGTCTAGTTGTTGGTTATACTTGCCATAGGCAGGCAGGTAACCTTTGCAGTCAAGTTGGCGTTTGTGCATGGGTGTGCGTGCGTTTGTTTGTTTGTATGTGACAACCTAGCTTGTAAACACGATATCTCAAGATAGGAGACATCTGCAGTTCTCATATTTGGCATGTGGCTTCCCCATTATTAGTACAAGAACCCTATTGTTTTGGGTGGATGTCAAAGGTCATTTGAGGTCAGCAGAGGGGAAAATGTGAAAATCTCAAAAACGTTGCATCTCCAGAACCTGAACATCAAAGGAGCTCATATATATATGCATGGTATGATTGCCTTAGGTATTGTTAAGTTTTACATAATTTGGTGTAGGTCGGAGTTCATTTAAGGTCACAAGGGTCATACCTCGAAATGCTTTTAAAACAAGATATCTCCAGATTGGAAACTTTATTGGCTCTCATATTTTGCATGTGGCTTCCCTATTATGAGTGCAAGAACCTTATTGTTTTTGGTGGAGGTCAAAGGTCATTTGGAGTCCTCAAAGGTCACACTCTGTAAAGCCTTATAAACACAAACCTTGTAAATATGTCATCTGAAGATAGATAGCTTGATTTTGCTACTCTCCATCTGCAGTATTAACTTTAGTCTGGGTTAATAACTGGCAAACTACACTTGTGCTGTATATGTATGTGTATTTAAATGCAAATAACTAACACTCCGAAATTTCTTATAATCAAATACTTCCAAATTTGTTTCTTCCATTTATGATGATAAAAAATTAGAGTATTTAGTTATCTTGTTTTTGTCTGTGTCTTCTTCCAGGAGGTCAAGGGTCATCACAAGATAGCCTAAATGACAATCACCACGCAATCAACATGATCATCCCATCCCATTACAGTAGTGCCGACAACCCCGAAGCAGCCCCCCGGAGCAACGGACCCGCCGACCCCCCACCCCTGATACCAACCGATGATGGCCTACCTGGTAAGGAGAGGGAGTGATGTTGCCTCGTCTTTTACTGTAAAAAGCATGAAAATTAATTTGACATGTTGTAGACCATTAGGAGGAGACACTGCTTATCATTTCCAGGTTGCTCTTCTGTACCACTTTAATGATTGAGGAATGAACCTTTGACTGGACTATGTAGTCTAATACACGGGTCATTAGGTCATTAGGTCAGTTCCTCAGACACTCACACCAAACATATTGAACAAATGGTGTCGAACATATGATCCAGCTAGCGTGTGCTGTTGTTTACTTGAAGTTGAAAAAAAGAGAATAATTTGGCTGACTTATCACGATTTACCAAACAATGGATTGACATTAACTTTTAGGCCTGTAACGAGGAGCCAACTGTCAGCAGCAACTTAGCCTTAAAGGAGCATTCATGCAGAGGTTCAAATATATTTTAAAGTTGAATATCTCAAAAAACTGGGCTAGAGCATAGAAAAATTCTTTATGTCTGGGACTATATAAAATCTTGTAGCTCCTTTGAACAACTATCGTTGGTATTTGGCGATATGTAAATGTTTGCAGATCTTGATTGATCAAGGCTAAAAAATCTGCCTTAAATTATTCCTCTCAAGACTGGTACACCCTTTAAGGTCACAGAGACATTTCAGAAGAGAAAGAATTTCAGAAGGTCTATTTATTTTCATTCATTTTACCTTTCGAACGTATCTTTAAATCACGTCTTGGCTGGCTCTAAATAGATAGGCGATTTTGGAATGAAATCATGGAAAAAACATTTTTTTTTTTTTTTTTTAAAATAAACCTCAACGAATGTCAAGCCAGTGTAGGTTAACTCATATTCTATGTGTTACCCCTTGTGGAAGATTTCTCAAGCAGCAGAGGCAACCTCTTATTCCCGGGGTTTTACGACTCCCTGTCGGTCGTACGAGCACTAACCGATGTCCCCAGAGAATGCAAATTTCTCAGGAAGACACTCTAACAGAAAAGGGGTTCCGAAGTTGCGTGGATTTTTAAATTGATCACAAAAATTCTCAAATGACTCTTGTTTCACGACCAAATAAATTTGAAGATTGGAGTGGGAAATTTTGTAAATTTGTTACCAAAAGAAAAAAAGAAAGAAAGAAACAGGAAGCAAGAGAAGAAGGTAATATAGATTATCTACTAGAAAGAGAGGCCTGGATAGATAAATGTATCACATTACCCTGTGGCAGGCACGCAGCATTTACACAGAAAGCAAAACTTTTACACACAGAAGGACCGACGGATGCAATAGAAGCATTTGCCTACATATGATCAATCGTAATGAAACCTGACGCATTTGATCAGTGAAAGGACTTAAAAGGTCTACGAACGCCCTATGAACAACACTGTCGTAATCACTCTGATACTCATTATAGAAATCATTAAAATAGCTGCAAACTCCCATCAAAATCAGTCAAAGATTGACCATTTTACTACAAGGAGTGGTCTCAGTTTTTCCACATAAAAAAAAAAAACAAGCAAAAAAACATGCTTTAACGAAACGTTTGAAGTATCTGGTCACATTAAAACGGTGAGTAGCATTTATAAGCTATACGAAACACTATGAAAGAGGACTCCTTTTTTATGGTTTTAAGCATGGACTGAGTTTAACTATGAACTTAAATGTAAAGGAGGCATTATCAATCAGGAAAAAGTCCACCTCCAGCGAGAGGCACATAAACACCATCATTCTATACATACCCCAAACCCTTGGTGTTATAGAGGCATCACTTCTGCATACACTGTTGAGCAATGGAATCTTTATACATAGTTAGCCCTCATAGATTGTTAATATCTTTGTATGTAATGTTTTTTTCTTTTGCTCTTTCCACACGGACTGAATTTTACCCTAATACCCTAAAGCTTATCGAAGTCGTTTCGACAAATTTAAAGTCTTCAGCTGAATAAACGTTGAGTTGATTCAAGCCACTTAAAGCTGTGGAACTGAAGTAATTTATGTTACAATAGACAGTATAGTGACATTATTACATGAGTTGGGATTTGGGGCGAGAGTTGGATAACTATCGGCTCAAGACAATCTGTGATGTACTTTAAATATAACATGACCGTAGTAGCATTTAAACTGACAGTGTACAGTAACCATCACATAGCCCTGTTGTACTACACTGCAACCATAACGCAGCCTTACAGTGTAACCCACAATATGACTGCAAAGTGAGTGCACTGTAACCCGTAGTGTAACCATGATATAAGTAACCCACAATGTAACCAGAAGGTGTGACCACAGTGTAACTCGTAGTGTGACCACAATGTAACCATAGTGTAACCACAACATTTAAATATCATGTAATCCTTATTCAACCACAGTGTAACCACATGGTAACTGCATTACAGTAACAGTACAACCACAATGTAACCAAGAGGTAACTACAATGTAACTGTAAGCTGTGACCACAACATAATCAATAGGGTAAACCAATACATTAGCCACAGTGTAACCACAATATGACTGCAGAGTGAGTGCACTGTAACCCGTAGTGAAACCATGTATTCAAAGTAAACCACAATGTAACCAGAAGGTGTGACCACAATGTAACCGTTAGCTGTGACCACAACGTAATCAATAGGGTAAACCAATACATTAACCAAAATATGACTGCACTGTAACCCGTAGTGTAACCGTGATAAAAGTAAACCACAATGTAACCAGAAGGTGTGACCACAATGTAAGTCATAATGTGACCACAATGTAACCATAGTGCAACCACAATGTAGCTATACAATGTAACCAGAAGGTGTGACCACGGTGTAAGCCATAATGTAACCACAATGTAACCATAGTGCAACCACAGTTATAGCTCTACAATGTAACCATTGAGGTGTGACTACGGTGTAAGTAATGATAGTGTGGTTAATGTCTGTTAATTCATCCCTGTGGTGCAACTGTCTGACCTAAGCTTAAAGGCATTGAAGACTCGCCCCAAACCGCGTGCCGCCCTCTGAAAAATTTAACTTTCTGTTGCTTGCAAGTGAAGTTTTCTTCTTGTCGCTACAAAATGCAGACATTAATGAAACGTGATACCTTGTTATCTTTTATCTAGACCTGAGATGTCCATCGCTGCTATGTACACTGTGTTGTGGGTATTGACTGTAGCTGCATGTATTGACTGTACACTAGTATCTAATTACCGACGGTAGCAAGCTGTGTGTTTATTTTCTGGGATCGATGATGGTGTCTAACACTTTTGTTACACCTCATTCGAAACTAGGTCAGATTACCGGCATCAGACGTTTCTTTGTGCGCGAGTCTTCAATGCCTTTAACTGTGTATGTATTGTAAAGCCGAAGGAAAACCCAACCTGCAAAAGGCCAAAAGGAAGCCTGGAAAAGTCCCAACGAACCCCCGAAAATAGGGTTGGTCGATTGTGTTTCTATCAGATGTTGTGTATTGTGACTGTGATAAGTAATCTTAAGGAATATAACTTCCTTTTGTTGCTAAATGTTTACGTTATATATTGCTACCTGGAAAAAAAAACCCATAGCATGTATAATTATTGGTATTATGTGAAAATTACAAATTTAGTTTCACTTTTAAGTTTGATTAGTGTGTGTCTTAATATGATTCTGGTACATATTATGTGTGCCATATTTTTTTTCTTTTCATTCTCAGCTGTAAAGAATGGCTGTTCATGATTTTTTATTGCATCGATAAGTAAATTGAGAAATATTTTTCAAAATTGTATTGAGCAATTAATTGCCCTGTTTATCTGCAATGCTTTCTTTTTAATCTTACAAGTTAAAATTATAATGATGCTGCTTTCCCTTTCAGCTGTCGTTATTGAGTTTAGTTCCTTCACTTTTGAGGGAAAAATATTGACAAAGGCTGTGTTAATGTTTCATTTGTTATTTTGGGGTTATCAAGTTGTCAATTGGCCATTAAAAAGCACTAGAAACAGTTGCTTTCAGTATTATTGGATGGAAGCATTAAAGAACTATTTATTCAGCGACTTGTGTCATCAAACACGAGGGCAGTGGCTTAAACAACAAGGGGAATGAGGATGGGTTAAGATTAGATTTATATTGTCTGGCACCTCCCCCCCTACCGTTTCTCAGGAAGCGTTTTCTTTTTAGCAAATAGGTTTCGAGCAGTACTCTGCCCCCCCTCCCCTCCCCCTAAAAAAGAAGTCTAGCTATGCCCCTGTGCAAACAGTCTGTGATCATAGACTTCCAGCCAAAAGTGGGTTGTAAAAAATTTCCATAAATCTGAACATTTATCTACAGTTTTTGGAGCTTGCCGATGTAGGCTGATCATAGTTGTCTATATATAAATATACATATATATATATATATATATTTATATATATATATTAGTCCGAGTCAGACTTTCATACATTATTCTGAGCATGGGTGGGAATCCAGTGGGAATCTGGTGGATCGTGTCTACTCGAGTACCTCTTAGAATATCATGTTTCTTGGGCCTAAAACTTTGTAGACTGTTGATCTAGTATATGATGCTATTAGGTAGGACAGCTATAGCCTGATATTAAGTACCCTTTCAATACATTGTCTCAGTGCGCCGCTCAATTATGTATTAGGACAGAAGGATTGGGTGAAAGACAGGCATTTTTAGTTTTTCTTTCATTTTCACATTTAACAACTCTGAGGTGAACCTTAAATGGGGACACAAAAAGCCCAACCATCATCCTTGGCTTTTACCCTGTATATTACAGGGATCTTTGTGAACTTTAGAAGAACTCCCCATCAAAACAGCTATGGAAAATCTTGTTCCATTTGGGAGATAACCTAGTTTTAAATTTTGGGTCTTAAATGCTGTCATTTTGTAAATCTCTGATATATATCACAATGTCCCCAGGAGCTGTATGTAATCTTATACGTTTGATTTTGTCTTTTTCGTATTCTCAAGTTTAGAATGTTAAACATTGTCGATGCTGTAAAACAAATGCTGCCATTAATAGTAGGTCATGTTTATAAAGAGGGTTCAATTATTTTGGATTCAGCATTTGGCAAAAAATACCGATACCGAAAATAGACATTGTAAATAAATAAAGGATAACTTTAATAGACAATTACAGCACCTGAGGCGTGATGACGTCATACTTAGACTCGATCAAGCCTTTGCCATTGTGTGTGAAGGGAACATTAACATGTTATATCTCCCCATGGGGAGTAAGTTCTTTGTTTCTTAATAGCTGTTTTGGGTGAGGTGTTCATAACATTTTGTCTCAATGCCATAGACCAATACAGGTGATTGGATTTGAGTCCCCTCGAAACCTTCTAGCCTTGAACATTTCTGTATGAATGCCATCTCGCTGTGTTGAAGGGAAGAGGAAAAATGGAGACTCGAGGGATAATTTTATCCGTTACGGCATAACAAAATGTCATACGAATGAGTCGGATTGCTATATACAAGTCCAAAGGTGTACATCAGCTTTCATATTCAGTAACCATGGTAATCCAGACGAGATCAAACTCAGATAGCCTTATGAACTGCCACAGAAAAAAATTGCAATACTAAATATTTTAATATATATTTAAAAAAATTTATTTCCCGAGGATCGACTGTAAAATAATGTTGGTTTTGCTCGGTAGGTGTTTTACCTGGTTGCTATCAGGAGTCTAAGATGTGTAAAGTTTATGCGATAATCGGTTAATAATGTTGGAATATTAAATCAAACGAACGGATATTTGCCATTCGACAAGGTCGTAATGAGAGTTCATACAGTGAAATAACTGAATAAATAAATTTTTTGTCACTGCGATAGCTCGACGGGTGTTAAAATGGTGAAAAGAAAACATTTTCTGTTTTGATGGTGTAGATAAAAATTCTGTATTTCGTATGTTGTAACCTTGACGATGCAAGCTGGTATTACTCTCTCTCTCCATAGAAGATTCAGACTTCAACGAAGGCGGAACGAACACGAATTCATCAGACCACCCGTTGGCCGACTACCCGTGGTTCCACGAGAGTTTGACGAGAGTGCACGCGGCACAGCTGGTGCTACAAGGCGGCGGTGCCGACCGTCATGGGGTATTCTTGGTCAGACCGAGCGAAACCAGGAAAGGGGAGTGTGTCCTTACGTTCAATTTCCATGGAAGACCAAAGGTGAGCAGATCTGAACCTACTGTAGTTAAACAGTACCCACTAAACAGTACACTAAACAGTAAACACTAAACAGTAAACACTAAACAATACACTAAACAGTACCCACTAAACAGTACACTAAACAGTAAACATTACACTAAACAGTACACTAAACAGTACAGTAAACAGTAAACAGCAAACACTAAACAGTAAACACTAAACAGTACCCACTAAACAGTTCACTAAACAGTAAACATTACACTAAACAGTACAGTAAACACTAAACAGCAAACACTAAACAGCAAACACTAAACACTAAACAGTACCCACTAAACAGTTCACTAAACAGTAAACATTACACTAAACAGTACAGTAAACAGTACAGAAAACACTAAACAGCAAACACTAAACAGCAAACACTAAACAGTACCCACTAAACAGTACACTAAACAGTACACTAAACAGTACACTAAAGAGTACACAAAACAATACACAACACAGTAAACACTAAACAGTACACTAAATACTGAACACTAAACATTACACTAAACAGTAAACACAAAACAGTACACTAAATACTGAACATTAAACATTACCCACTAAACAGTACACTAAACAGTAAACACTAAACATTACCCACTTAATACTAAACCGTACCCACTGAACCGTACACTAATAGTAAACAGTAAACACTAAACAATACCCACAAAACAGTAAACACTAAACCGTACCCACTAAACACTTAACACTAAACAGCAAACACTAAACAGTACCCACTAAACAGTACACTAAACAGTAAACATTACACTAAACAGTACACTAAACAGTACAGTAAACACTAAACAGCAAACACTAAACAGTACCCACTAAACAGTTCACTAAAGAGTACACTAAACATTACACTAAACAGTAAACACTAAACAGTACACTAAATACTGAACATTAAACATTCACTAAACAGTAAACACTAAACAGTACACTAAATACTGAACATTAAACATTACCCACTAAACAGTACAGTAAACACTAAACATTACCCACTTAATACTAAACTGTACCCACTGAACCGTACACTAATAGTAAACAGTAAACACTAAACAATACCCACAAAACAGTAAACACTAAACCGTACCCACTAAACAGGATCCTAAACAGTAAACACTAAACAGTACCCACTGAACAGTGCACTAAACAGTAAACACTAAACAATACCCACTAAACAGTAAACACTAAACCGTATCCACTAAACAGTATACTAAGCACTAAACAGTGCCCACAGAAGTAAACAGTATCTCCCTACAGAATGCAGTCTTCTTGAACAATATGCCCGTGCCCTTGTTTAGATTACCTCTGTGGGAAATCTTTGATTGTTAAGCCAAAAAGACACGTTGAACTGGTTTCCGTTATGTTTTCTGAATCAGTGTGTCAAAACGATGGCGATAACCTTATGAAAAGCGTTGTTGAACCAATTGAGGTGCTATTCGAGTCAGTTTGCAGAATAATGTCAAAAATTGCGGACACGAATAGCTATTTGAAAATGAAAGCTTGCGGTACTTGGCAATTTAGATTCTGCTTTGACATCCGTAAGGCTT
>KN883395.1:135740-146488 GCA_000934455.1 Apostichopus parvimensis | reverse complement strand
ATTCTTTAACTTTAACACTAGTGATCAAATTAAAAAACATGGTCTGCTTATCTTCCAAATGTTAGAAACAGTTGTTGTCAAGAGAAGTAAAAAAATCGAAGAAAACACACAGACCTACTTTTTTACGGTTGTATGGTTATATCCTCACCTACAGGCATTCTACTCTACCAGCTACACTGAAGTGATTAATGTTGTTCTAAATATGTTACGTTCAAGCGTACAGACTGGGTTTAATAATTGCATCTAGAAGTGCCAAAACTGCTATTCTAAAATTAGTTTTCAACAAATTGCTTTCTGAAATTGTCGTCAGTACTACAGGCTCCACAATTAGTATTTGAGAAACATTTCTAAATTGTTTCAAACATAATCTCTTGACCTTTCAAATTATTCCCACATATTTAGGAGCAGATATCGAACAGACTGACATCTGCCATAAGTTGCTTGTTGAAAATTGTGAACATAAGTAGCTGATATTTAGGCTAAATTCTGCATATTTTGGGATCATTTCTGATGACTTTTAAATTAAGGCTAAAAAAGCCTTGAAAATGGGTTTATACTTCTTTCATTTCTCAACAGAACTTATTTTCATTTATGCAGTATTCCCCTGTATGAATGGAACGATCCAAAGTCTGCACTTGAGGGAGATTGCATGAAATACAGATCTGCATTCGAGATCTATATAGGTGAAAAATCAATACCATCAAATATTGTGCAAGTTGACATATTTTTGTTTAGATAAAAAAACCTGTTTGGATGAAAAGGTGACGGGCGGGCGTTACCATTGTTTAAAGGTGTGTTAAGCAGTTGTCACGTTATTGATATTTTCACGCTACAAAGTCAATGATCCTTCACACAATAAAAAAGAAAAGTGAAAACATATGTTTCCATAGAGACAATATTTTTGTGTGGAGTTCAATAGAAACATTTCATCATGCCATTCAATATAGATATCTATTTATGCAAGAATGCTCTCTCCAGTATTACAGGTATGTTAAGTAGTACAGCACGTCATTTTGGCAAACAGTAGGATAGTACAGGAAATTCACAAGTAGAAATAGATAAATATTACAAGAGTTGTGGGTACAAGAGATATTGCAGTGTGGACCGGCCATTCCAACTAGATTCAAACAACAGCCATATATGGTTTAAAGACCTGCTTGCTGTAAGGCGACTTTCAGGCTTTTAATTCCACTTTCAAATGATGCAGAAGTTTGTCTGCATTTATTAAATTATCTACAGTATAAAAGTTTTGTAAACAGGATTTATGTCTTTCATCTTACTGTAAAAATTACAATTTTTAGAGAAAACCCCAAAATCTTTAATTAAATGGTGAATCTCTGCTGTTTAAAGGGGCAGTTCTAAAAAAATTACTTGTGTTATAAATGTTTGATAACCGTGTTCATGGACGTTGTTCGGTTCGATTCCCCGCCGACAGCAATGTGTGTCGTCTGGCAAGGGTGTTGTTCAATAACAACTTCCCGACATGGACGTTAAATGGATGTGTGCCGAGAGATTGGCTTTGGTCAGCTTGCGAGTCTAAAAGCCTCCATGGCTTCTTTCGCGAGTTCCTGCTTGCGGGAAGATCACATATACATACATACATTGTACAACATATATAAATATATAAACTAATTTTTGTGCCTCAGAAAGTCGTCCTTAAATTTAAACTTCAGGAAGTTTTAAGAGAATTGGCAGATGATTTATCATTTGTGTTATGTTAACCCAGGGGATAATTTATCGGGGACGGCATAATGTAAAGTTGTACGACTGCATGAAAAGAGAAATTACTGTTTAAAGGCATTGAAGACTCGCCCCAAACCGCGTGCGGCCATCTGAAAAAGTTAACTTTCTGTTGCTTGCAAGTGACGTTTTGTTCGTGTCGCTACAAAATGCAGACAGTAATGAAACGTGATACCTTAATTGTTATCTTTAGCTGGACCTGAGATGTCCATCGCTATATCGTTTGTATACTGTGCTGTGTGGGTATTGACCGCAGCTGTATGTACTGACTTGTACACTAGTGTCTAATTACCGACGGTAGCAAGCTGTGTGTGTATTTTTCTGGGATCGATGGTGGTGTTTAACACTTCTGTTACACCTCATTTGAAATTAGGTCAAATTACCGGCATTAGACGTTTCTTTTTGGGCGAGTCTTCACACCCTTTAAGATGTATCTAACTGCTTTCTCTTTTAATTAAGGAATCCTTGATAAACTCAAAAGAGGATTAGTCAGGAAGTTGAGGAACACTGGTGTATGCCAATGGAAACAACTTTGGTTTCACTTTGACTATCTTTGACAAATCTGAATTATATTATGCTGTGTATGAAAGGAACTGTGTATACATTAACAGTACATGGGCCATTAAAAACCTACAAAGACACATACACACATAGAGGAGGAGGAGGAAACAGGTTTGCTTAATGGTGATACTCATTGAAGGTTATGGGTTAATTTGGGAACATTTACCAAATAATGTTCTGTCACTTCGAAAACATGGAGAATGGACTGAATTCCTGCTAATTAATGGAAACATCTCAGCTGGAATAATTTTATAAACCTTGTAAGGGTACAAGGGTAGATCTGGAATAAAGATCGGGCAATGGTGGAGAGGGGGGGGGGGTATAGTGCAAAAATGGTTACCAAAGTGTTGCAAGCTACCCTAGGTAGATCAGAGTGCATACTTACAGGAGACGTGTTAATGAGGAATGAAGTAAATCCCATGTTTCACCATGGTAAATGTGGTTAATAATTACTTCATTAACTGCTAATCTCACATTTAAGGAGATCCCAGAATTTAAAGCCAAAGAAAAAGAGAACAAAGGCCGGTTGTTTATTGGCTAGGTCAATCGGAGTGCATATATGTATAGGGGACAGGTAAGAGAGGAGTGCAGTAAAATGATGCAAGGCTTGAGTTGGTGCTAAGAGCTTAAATTACTGTAATGCATACAGTGGCAACATTGTTAATCAGTTTTCTAGTTTGTCGAATACAAGGTGTTACTGTACAGTACACCTTATGATGCAGCCTTCCCCCCTGAGGCGTACCCCTCCGAACACTTCATGCGTATATTGATACACTTACTCCACTTCTGGATTTTACAGTTTTAAACAACAGTGACTAATCTAATCAGAAAAATTGAACCATAAAATGTAATATTACACCAAGCTGCTACTCATTTGGGAGCATTCAATCATAATAAGACTGAGAGGAGAAGAGAGATGATATGGAGCAGGGAATTATATATCCGGCAGATATCGCGCATCTCAACGTGCCATGCACAATGGTCAAGTTGCTATACAAACTGTGTAAATATGCATATACTTAGCTCAGTTTTCTACACAAGAATCAAAACATACATTAAGAGAGACAAAATTATGAGTCGTCAAAGCTTTACCATTAAATCTGAACACTTAATATTCCATGTGGAACAGACGACCGGGAAGGTGATGGGGAAGGTAGGGGGTAGGTGGCCATGGTGGAGGAATCAAGAGATTTGGTACCATAAAGCATCATTTTGCAGTCTTTTATTAAATTTCACAATTATGATGCAAATTATATGCTTTTAAATGAGTATTTTTAGTTGCATATTCAATAATCATGCATGAAAAACTTGTGTTTTTGTACCCAAGATGGTTTTTGTATATTTTGCGGAATTGCTGCTTTCATATTTTGTACCCTTTACAAAACCACCTATTGAAACTAAACTAAAATATATGGGCAACACAGTTTGCCAGAATTGATAGAAACTGTTACCTGACCAGTAATTATTACTGATCATAGAGCAAATATGCTTGGAGGGCATCTAAGTTATCGGTTGTAATAACTAATAACATTTCGAAAAAGATTTGTTACATCATGCATTTCAAGACAACAGCAAGGTAGTAAATAACTGCCAAAGAATTCTTCTAGTGGGGTTTTCTGTTGATTTTCTTCAATATTTGTAACAATGCCATAATAAAATCTCACAATATTGTTAAAGGTACAGTATGCTGTATTGGCCCCAAATATGCTAGATATTCAAATATGCTCACCTTTGGTCAAAATTCTTAAACTGTTTTTATTACAACCTTCAAGGAAATTTGTCCTCACTGGGGCATTCAGTTATCTTGTGTGTTCCTTAAAAATTTCTGAGAACAATTTTGGAGAGTAAAGTACTTTTTGAAAACTTCTAGCAATTATAGCATGCTATAATTTGGGGCCTGTACTGACTACCTTTAAGGCAAGATTTATTTGAAACAAATTATGGGGGTTTGGGACGGCAGGAAGAAGGGGTTACGTTTTCAATTTGTTTCAGTTTCACTTTTAGCAGAAACATATAACTGCATAAATACACACTTAATGGAATACTGTTTATCTCGAAAGCAGAAGTTGGATCAAATGTTCAATAGGAAGTAAAAGTTCCTCTTTTGTAATCTAAACTCATAAAGTTACCTCTATTTGTTACCTCTAACTGTTCTTACAACATATATAGTTACTGAGCAATAGAGACTTTCTCAATTCACAATCTTCAGAATGCAACCTTTATTCTATTTGTTTTTAAAGGGTGATATTTAGAAAACACAATAGATACAAGCTACCAAGGTTGCGGATCTTTCCAGGCAAATTCTTTCATGATGATGTCACCAAAATTTAGTCTGTGAATGCCGCACTCACGTAAGCACGTACAGTATTGTAACCACCAATATTTTTTACAATGTATAGAATATTGGATGGTTAGCAAATTTCCTTTCATGAAACCCTTTTGTTGGGCAGTGTGAACCAGAATAAGTCGACAATATGTTTACTTTACATTGTTAGGATTTTGCTGAGCTATACTTCTACGTCAGAGTTATTTGTATTTAAGAAACACTATGTAATCACAGACAGGGTTGGTAGCCAATAAACGAAACAATGACACATAAAAAAAAAGAAGATAATAGGTCGACAAAATCTATGAAATAATTACAATGGTTTTGTACTAGCGGTTAGTTAGGAGAGGATTTTTTTTTAACAGGATGAGTTTTAGTATTTCACTAATATGGTGCAGCTCTTGTTTCAACTTGATAGAATGAAGGGATGCAACAGTTTTCTCTACACCAACAGGGAGGGCATTGTGGTAAACTAGTTATGGCAGTGGACTTGTGATCTAAGGATTACAGGTTCGAGCCCTGGCCAGATCATTGCGTTGGCGTCCTTGGGTAAGGTACTATATCTCCATTCCCTCTCTTCACCCAGGTGTATAAATGGGGACTTGCGAGGTGACTTGTAAATATAGTTGCGTGCGCCAGTTTGTGGCTGCACCCTGGCTGCACCGCGGACACGTGGCTGTGGTGCCCCAGGAGAGATTGTTTGAATTGTGCACACTTTGGTGTGTAGATGTGACAAGTTACCAATGACCAGGGCTAAGTTGTGAAGTCATGTGAGAGGGCCTTGGCCCTGAACAAGACTGTAAACCTAACATAATAATAACATGTATAGTCAAACGTCTTGAGGTTTGTACATGTGATCTATTCATCATTTCCGTAATTGTGGATGGAAGGAGGAGGAAAAGGAGAGGATGAGGCAGGGGAATGTTTAACTGTAGAAGACTGATAAAAATGTCTATTGATTAGTTCATATGAAAAACTGAAATTTGATCAGCATAGCAATGGTGATTAGTCATGTATACTTTGTTACAAGTGTTGGATATGTGGATCAGGAAATAAAGTCCCCAAAGTATAATACCAGGTTTGTGTATGTATGAGGGACAAGCTTACCTGTCTCCTCACAACCTCAGTATTCTTGCTTTACCGTGTCTAGAGTGAATTGGTCAGCTTTAAACACTGTATGCCCTTTTATACCCTAGAAACAGTTCAGGGCTACTGATAGCTCACAATATCCTTCATATACTGTAACACATACTGTACACATATCTACCAAGGACTCTGACACTATACACTTTGTTTGTTTGGTTTCAAACACATGCTTGAAGTGTGAAATTATTTCAAAGTTCACAGGAACGATTCAGTTTCCATTCTTTGCCACACCTTGAAGGAATCCAAAAGAAATCTAGCCTACAGCTACAGTTCTACATAGCTGAAACAATATCAGTATTTAGTTCAGGTTCTAGTACACAGAAGTAATCATCCTTAGCATGCATTACTGCATGTTCACGGGGAAACATGGCTTTTGACAAGTATACTGTAATATTTTAAATGGTTAACCCCATAATGATACCTGCTTTGCATGCTTCACGAAATATAGTAATTACATATAGGTTACATTGTATCGCAACAAGAACCACAGTTAAATGATGAATTGTAAACTTCTAAATTGTTGCCTTTCCTTTTTAATAGGAGGGAGAGGGGGAAGAGGAGGGTTCAAGCAGGAGGGGTGTGTTTTTACATGCACTACCAGGTTTTCAGCACCGACTATGTAATCAGCTTTGACAGCTATGGAAATTTCCTTGTAAACTTAATAGTTTAATAGATGAATGTTAATGAGCAGAAGTTAAGTATTAGGTAAGTATTATGAATGAAAATATAAAAAAAAATAAAAGAGAAACTAACAACTATGACATGTGTAGAAATGAACCAAGAGAAAACTGAACTATACCCCTAACTTTACTTCAGTATCCAAAATTTGGAAAGACTAAAATCCTAGGTCACAGTTCCATACGAATAACGATAAGGAAAATATAAAAAAAAGCACGTTGCTGGCACTTTGGATGGTAGAATGAGAAAGAATGGCATTGACCAGAGGAGCCGGTCATAGAGGGCATGAGAGTAATAGGTTACCAGTTAATTCTAGGGCACAGTAGAACGAGGGTGCTAAAGTTGTGGGGCGACAGGTAAGCCAGTCCTGAGCAAAGTAAATGACAAAAACTTGGTACAGTAACACTTTGGTAGCACTGAGTCATTTGTTGATCGGCACACCTCTAGGAAATTGATACAAAGGTTCACACATAAACACTTATCACACAAAATATGTGTTTCACTTTGCGGTTATTTTAAAAATGTATTATAAACAGTATGACTATACCACACAGTACTTCCTTTAATATTGTAACTTCCTGGTACAGTAAATGGTTCTGCCTATGGGCAGTATATTTGGTTTTACCAAGTACACCTTGTAACCTTGACTATAACATGAATATAACTTATGCATTTACATTACTGATTCTAAAGTTACAGTTTAAGAACTGCTTTACAGTAAACTAATAAAACTTGTATTAAATATTTGTTAGCAGTATCACATATTGTGTTCTGTTTAGTGTTTCTTCAAGGGTTAGGTTCTCAGGTAGCGGAACAAACATGTAAGTAAACTGTAAAGTTTATTGCACTAGCTGTGATTTCAAGAGACGTAACTTGCATTTACTCATTGTGAAAATATGTACACATATTGCTTTGAACTAATTGCAAACTACTTTACAGTTGGCAATAAAAGCATTTATGCACAACTATAGAAGTACTGCATGGAAGTAGTAATAAGTCTAGTTTTAAAAACTGTAGGTGATCTCCACCAGCACAAAAATAATTGGAAGGCCACTGCGGCACAGGTGGCAGCCTACCTATACCCTCCACTTTTGAAGGTGAGAAGGCAGCAATGATTCAGTCCCCCCATTCCCCCCCCCCTCCCATCTTGTTTTAACTACTGTAGAGATTCACTCCACAGCATTGCTGGATCATTCAGTTGGATATTTCGAATTAGCAAGATGCGCACCAATCCAATCCAATCATCAATGAGGAATACCCAGAAACCATACCGCATAAAATGGTCTTACCAAACCACTAGTAAATTGCCTGTTAAGCACAAGTTTACAAAAACCAAATTCTTCTGGGTTAGTGTCCCAGACCCTAGCTGCCAGCTATCCACCCCCAACAGCTCTACCCCCAACAAACCCCCCCTCCCCCAATCTACCAGCTTTCTCACACAACCTGAGGATTCACCCCACACCCCCCCCCCCCCCCCAATCTACCAGCTTTCTCACACAACCTGAGGATTCAGACCCTGCTAAACAGGATATGGCATCGCCCAAGCAAGCCAAGTGGTTATGATTTTAACAGCCAAATGTTCTGGTTCTAAGCCAGTTCTACTTATATCATATCATGATATAATAGAGTGAATATGAATTAAATTTTGATGAAAAAAACAATTATAAAATGAGGAGGAGGAGGAGGAAAAGTGTTAAAACTTGCTGAGTAGATCATTCAATTCGATCGCATTTTCAATAAGTTCAGGAAATTAAATGTCACCAATATGATGACTCAGTCAAACTTAAAGGTAGTCAGTATTGGCCCCAAGTTATAGCATGCTGTAGTTGCTAGAAGTTTTCAAAAAGTACTTTCCTGGAGGTCTTTAATTACTCTCCAAATTGTTATCAGACATTCTAAATGAACACACAAGATGACTGAGTGTCCCAGTGAGGTAAATTTCATGCAGGGTGGTAATTAATACAGTTAAAAATTTTGACCAAGGGTGACCATATGTATTTGAATATCTGGCATATTTGGGGCCGATACAGCATACCTTTAAAACCAAAAGTAATTATAAGAATGCAACTTAGGAGAAATTAAGTCATTTCACTTTTGGAGGTTATCAAGTTATTCTTGTTATATTGCTGTGTAGCATTACATATTTGTGTGACACTTTATGCATGATTTAGAATGGTATATACAATAGATTTGAAAGAAAGTGAAAGTGGACACGGATGTTCAAGAAGTGTGACAGTATTAAAGGGATATTCTGGATTTCCTGTGGTAGATTTTAAAGAAAAAAGTAGGCCACAGTGTTAGTTGAAAACCTGTTAACATCATCTTGTTCTTTACTTGAGATGGTTGATTGAATGGAACTTTTTTGACTTGCTAAATTTCGCAAAAAATTACGGGTAGTCTCCTTCCGGGTGGTAGATACGGGAAGGAGGAACTAGTGGGCGTGGCCCAGGTAGCGAGGGCGCAGTGCTAAAACGTTTCCAAATGTGTAGTTAGGTAGATAGGAAGGTGCAATTGTGGAGTGGGAGACAGGTAAGAGAGGAGCGAAGTAAATTCCATGATCCTTCCTAGGTTTGGATCACAGTACTTAGGTGGCCTATCATGTCATAAAGTAAAAAAATCTTCAAAAGCTTCCCTTTCCTATTATAATCTTCTTATTGATTTATCCTCTAGTGAAATGTGATATGTTTTGGATGCTTGCTTTACAGTAGCTGTCAATGTTCTCTGTGTTCAGAATTTCATCAAAATACATCTTTTTTGTAGAAATATTACGTTCCTCATCACATGAACAATTTAAGACAAATACATTTCCCACTGAACTGCGATAATAGCATGATTCACCCTCTTTGCTGCCAGAGGCATGCATTCACCAAATATCATCCAAATTTTAATAAAGTTCATATCTTTGTCACAAAAATGCTATAAAGATGTGGTTTAGATCAAAAGATGCAAAAATCTCCAGCATTGTTCAACTTTAATGTTTCAAAAGATGTCTTTTCAATAATTACTGCACAAGAAAATTGTACAGTGTATACTAGTGATCAACTCAGAGTACCATTATGATTTACAGCTTGTCAATTTCATGGAGCTAGATAAGACCGATATATGACAGCGCCCTCTGTTGATTGCGGGCATGGCTGCAGAGCCCCATTCCTTTCGGGGCAAACTTTCAAAACTGGTGCGCATTGTATTAAAGGCATTGAAGACTCGCCCCAAATCGCGTGCGGCCATCTGAAAAAGTGACGTTTTGTTTGTGTCGCTACAAAATGCAGACAGTAATGAAACGTGATACCTTGTTATCTTTAGCTGGACCTGAGATGTCCAGCGCTGCTATGTACACTGTGTTGTGGGTATTGACCGCAGCTGTATGTACTGTACACTAGTGTCTAATACCGACGGTAGCAAGCGACGTGTGTATTTTCTGGGATCGATGGTGGTGTCTAACACTTCTGTTACACCTCATTCGAAACTAGGTCAGATTACCGGCATTAGATGTTTCTTTTTGTGTGAGTTTTCACACCCTTTAAAGACAGTGATGCAATATCTGACACTGTTTCAAATTTTCTATTGTCTGACATTCAGGAAATGATTTATCATGGTTGGAAAAAACATCCGTTTGCCAGGTTTGTAGGAAATCAGGATACCACCACCCAAAAGATCAATATTAACAAAACATACAAATTATACAAATAAATGCCCAGATCTTTAAAAAAACAAATAGTATATAAAAGAGACACAACAACAGAATTAAGGAGGTGTAACTGTTGTAGCTCAAACATTTGGCACAGTATCAAAACTATAATTTTTTTTTTTTAATTATATCTCAATTTTGCACACAGAATCCTAGTTCTATAACTAGTATTTATGGTGTACAGTATAACATAGATTCCTCAAGGCTAGCTTTGCAAACATTTCAAATACTTACTGTAACTATCCAATATTACAGAAACAATTCAGTATTAAATAGCTTTTAAAACGCACAACCATTCGAAAAGCCTGTCTGTGCTGATTGAGTTTTTTAATTATTATGCAGATTAATGGATATTACAGTCTAGTTTACAGTGTGCAATCCTCAGCTACTACGGTACTGTAGGCTAACACACGCCTCACTGACATACTGTATATAATACAGTATGTCTGTCCGCCTTCATCCATCAAAATATGATGTATCGTATGTGAATTAATGAAGACCCTGACTACTAACAGACATGCTACAAATTATATTTTGCAGCCTGAATTACGATTAGACTTTCTGTCTTTTAAATTTTTAATCTGTGCCTCACTTGGTTTGCAAAACCTT
>KN883395.1:96275-110073 GCA_000934455.1 Apostichopus parvimensis | reverse complement strand
ACTAGATAGCCGCACAGCGTGAAGTGTAAGTTATTCGGCGTCTCACACATGCACGTGAAGTTTCTTAGCAGCCTATCAGACTGCTATTATTATCCAGGCTGAAATTATCAGCCTTCATTATGATCTGTAGTCTGGTTTCATATTTCATGTCAACAATTATATTGTGTTTATTTAAATTTATTTACCAAATTCTATTTACCCCCCCCCCCCCCAAAATGGGTATGCATTTGTTCATTTTAAATTGCAGGTTGCAACTTCATGTTCTGAAATTTTCTTTCTATATAGAATTGATTTGCTCTTTCCCCAATTTTTAAACAGAGACTGGATGGGCCATAACTGCAACCTGCCTTGGTCTCGGAGACGAAGCTACAGCGAGGGATCAGTCCATCGGTAAACCGGTGCCTGGCTGGGATGGTGAGTCATTTAATGTCGATGGTCGTTGCTTCATAGATGACTCGACTTGAGGCAGGAAAAAATCACTGGTGATGACTTGTTTTTGAAATCTAATTTAGTGTGCAGAAGTACCACATTGAGTTGAAGAAGCCTATTGTTTTTTGGGGGTCAAAGGTCATTTGGGGTCATCAGAAGTCAAATCGTGAAACCCTTGTAAACATGTACACCCTCAACATACATTACGTCAGATTCATGAAGAAAACTGCTCATGTTACATCATCGAAACCACAATGCATTTTTGCATTCTGGTTGAAACTTACAAATAAAATGACTCATTAGCATGCTTTTTCTTCAGTTATGTCCCTGAAGGACAATGAAAGGAAAGGTTGCTTTCTTCTTTGTTAGATTTTGTTCTCACAAAAGATTAAAACTTTTATGTATTCCTTTTAAGCAATGCTGGATATTGTTGAAACTTATACATATTCATAAATGTAACCTTTAACCTTTCCCCTTTTTTTTTTATTTTAGTTCATGTCTTGGACAGTGACAATGGACAAGAAGTGAGCAGGGGACAACTTGGTAACATTGCAGTCAAGTAAGTCAGCCAAATGACTGTTTAACATCTATGGGATGCCGGGGGGGGGGGGGGGGGGGTGTGAGGGAGGAAGGGGAGGGGACAGGAATAGGGAACCTATTCCGTGTCAGGAGAGTGTACGTGTTGCGAGTGGGGGTGAAACCCATTAAAATCGAGATAATCTGAGGTTTTGTGAGAATTTGTAATACTTTAATAATTGTTTTCTGTAGCCATTGTTATCTTTAACATGTGTATTGTCCAAAAGTTATAGCATGTTGAACTTGCTAAAAGTGTCCACAACCTATCTACTTCACCTGCAGTTTCTTAACTGGTTTCCTTCAGCAGAATTTTAGTCTTGTTATGTCGTAGTCCCACATGAGAGAAAAATTTGAGTGCTGGTAATATTTCTCTTTTAGCTACAGTATATTGGTTTTCAAGAAATTCACCTTTAAAAATATGCTAAATGTCTGGAATATGCTCCTTTAAGGGTTACTTGCTCTAAAAAAAATTTCAGTGAAAGCCACAGTGGATGATGTTTCGACAGTTTATTGAATATTCATAAATTTACATTACCCCGGAATTCATTGCACGAAGGTTATGTCTGCACACAAAGGTGAGAAACAGAAATGCTTGACAATGAATTATTTTAAAGTAATGCTCATTTGTTTGGATTCCCTAAATAATACCTCTGCATCTCACGGTCTGTTTCTTTCCACTTTGCCAGGTTACCACTTCCTCCTGGTTCATTCTCATCACTATGGCAACAAGGCGATAGATTTGTGACTACCTATTTTCAAAAATTTCCTGTAAGTATGCTTTCTTTAATATAGATATTAAACCAAATCTTGTGCTTATCAATCAAGTGTCTAACAGGCTAACAGGCCCATTCACGGCCAGTGAGTCTGGTGATGTACTACAGTTGTCTAAAGTTGTTAAAACTTTCTCTGTGTTATATATGAGAATAGCTGGGCGATTATGTAAAATTTGGTGGTTTCAAACCTTGGTTTTAACTTTGTTTTCACAAAATGGAAATTTACATATTGTTCGATGTAGGTTAGTTCTCACAAACAATATTTGTTTTGGTGCCTTTTATGAAAGATATTTCTTTTGTATGTTCGTTGGTCACTCTTCAGGGTTACTATGATACAATGGACGCTGGGATACATCACCCCGATGACTTCATATCCATCAATGCCAGGGTTGATGATGTCATCAATGTCGCAGGACACCGCATCTCAGCTAGTGCCGTTGAAGAGGTCAGCTTGTCATTTCATTTAAGTCCATTGTGTGATGTAAGATTTTGCTAAGGTCTGAAGCAATTCTTTTCTGAAGTTGTCATCTTAGTGGGATCTTCTTTACTGTGTGCCACTGAAGATGATCCTGCTAGGATCAAAAAGTTAGGCTCTCTTACTTTGATTTGTACATTGGAAAGAGCCAAGAAATTTATGGCTAGATTGGTAGCTCAATGACTGAAAAACTGAATTTCTCATGAAATCCCTTGCCTGCTGGTTTCAGGGTTGTATCAAATGAAAGTGGAGCATAACCCCTGGTTGCATGGTACTGTGGCTTCTGACTTCCCCCATCCTCCCCCTCCCCCAAGAGAAGAAATGGCTTTTAAGGGATGGCCACCAACTAAGGGTTGGATTGTGCAGGTGGTAGAGCCCTGGGTTTGTAAACCAGAGGTCGCTGGTCTTAAACTCCCGTTCTAGCAATAAATTTTATTGCTCTTTTCCATTGCCCAAAAACTCCCTATCAGTTTTCTATTATTCATTTACTAATATATAACTATATGTTAATTAAAAGTAGATGGTTAGACATGTCAGAGATCTGATCATGTTTTGGTCTGGTTCTGATTTCTCACTCCAGGCTATGGTTAATCAAGGGGACATTGTGGAGTGTGCTACCATTGGACTGAAGGACAGTTTGAAGGGACATGTGCCGGTGGGACTGTGTGTTTTACGATCAGGTATGCAAAGTCTTCCATTCACATGAAGTAAGAAAAGACGAAGTTAGAAGAGGTGTCTTATGGTTAATGTATGTATCTATTTTAGATCCTCCTGCAAGCAGGAACTCGCGAAGAAGCCTCATTGGCTTATTAAAGCCACAAGCTGACCGAAGTCAGTCTCTGACATTCATATTTTAACATCATCCATGATATGAATTGTCAATTGTCAACAGCTCTGTAAATGGACGACATACATTAATCTTGGAGTGACTCGAACCGAGGACCTTATGATTGGAAGGCACCGACGTTAACCACTGAGCTAACACTCCTAATATGTGTCTTAACATGTCTATATGTATCTGAAAATCTGTCAGTGTTATTGTCTAGAGGGACATCGTAGGATTGGGTGTTTCATGATGCATTAAGTTAGAAAAAGAAGGTGACATTAGAAGACAGTGTTTTATTCTCAATGTGTGGCTTAATGTGCATTAAATTTTTGTAAAGGGATATTGTCAAGAGGGGCAGATAAATGGGGAAGTGTGCATTTTACAACCAGGTATGAAAGTCTCTCACTATCTAGAAAAGCTATTAAAAATTCCCTAGAGATGCACCTTCCAGTAACATTTTGTAATCTGCTGTGATCAGGTTCTAAGGCATTCCACTTGCATGACAACACCAGAAGTGATGTATTATGGTGCATGTGTGTCTGCATGTGTCTTACTTAATATTCTAGAAAGGCTGATAGTTAAAAATAAAAATTCTAAAAGGGTAAGAGATAATATAAAGTTGCTGATTTAAAGTGATATTTACTGATATATATTTTTTTTGTATAAGGGGTCACCAAGTCGGAAGACCAAATTGTTAAAGAGGTGATACACTGTGTCAGGGATAGTATCGGACCAGTGGCTGCTTTCAAGAGTGCTGTGGTCGTGTCAAAACTACCAAGGACCAGATCAGGGAAAATATCGAGACAGACCGTGGCTGCGATGGCAAATGGAGAGGAATTTAAGGTAGGTCACTCGTTAAAACATGTGACATAGATTAGGGAAATTTTGTAACAATGGTCAAATGTTGAAGTCCTATTGTCAGATTAACATTTAACGTCAGTTTTCTCTCTATCCTAGCGGCTTATTAACAATGTAACAATGATATCAACCTGCAGTGTAAATAATTTTTTGACTTTAAAATGTCATCATTGTTGGCACCAAATACGCTAGAAAGTCAAGTATCTGTCGCTTACGCTGAAAAGTTCAAGCGTCTTACCCTCAAAGCCTCAGAGATCTTTTCTTTTTCCTCGCCGAGAGTTGATGAGTTAAACAATTCCTTATGTCTGGAAATAATTTGGAGATTTTTCTGTAACATTGAATGAAACTGGTGTAATCCTTGGCTACAACCCAGTATTCCAGGGACTGTGGCCAGGCTATGGTAACCCAGAGTAAGAGGAATTGCCAACGGTCATCAGTTTTGACCCCAAACATGCTAGGAAGTCACATAATGGTCACTCATGCTCCAATTTCAACTAAAAGCGTTTTGACTAACATCCTCAAAGACATTTTCCACATCAAAACTTTTAATGGTCAAATGTTAACAATTCCTCAATGTCTGGAAATATTTTGGACATGCAGAGCTTACTTTTGAAAACTTATGAGCATTTTTCAGCATCCTCAAATTTGGGGCCAGTTGATTTATAATCAGTGTTGTGGTATTGGTAATGGATTCTAAAATGGCTGTACTCAGACTATGGTACTTGGAGCCTCCAATACTCAGAAGTTCTTGGTACTCGGATAACAGTAGTCCACTACAAAACTGTTTATAAGACTACGCGTATACGCTCTGCAGAGTGTCAAGTTGCTGGTCCAGTCATCCTTTGGTAAAGGAACTTTCACATTTTTTTTGTTGATGAATCACAAAAGAATGTTTTTATTCGATCCTCTCTCTCTATTTCTCTTTGCCTCCCAGATACCTCCTACGATCGAAGATCCAACAGCTTACAGCGAAGTAAGAGAGGCCTTGCAGAGAGCGGGAATCATTTCTTAAAAGGTGGTTCAATGTTAAGCCAATCATGAACAGAATGCAGGCAAGGTCAATTATAAAGGAGCAAAGACATTCAGGAGCCAGTGACCTCTGGGGTGCACCTTCTATTGTTTTATCCAGCCTTAAATGCATTGAAGACTCGCGCACAAAGAAACGTCCCAAGCCGGTAATCTGACCTATTTTTGAATGAGGTGTAACAGAAGTGTTAGACACTACCATCGATCCCAGAAAATACACATACAGCTTGCTACCGTTGGTAATTAGACACTAGTGTACAGTCAGCACATGCAGCTATGGTCAATACCCACAACACTGTACATAGCAGCGACGGACATCTCAGGTCTAGATAAAAGATAACAAGGTATCACGTTTCATTACTGAATGCATTTTGTAGCAACACGAAAAAAAACTTCACTTGCAAGCAACGGAAAATTAATTTTTTCAGATGGGGGCACGCGGTTTGGGGCGAGTCTTCAATGCCTTTAATGTTCTTTGGTTTTAGACCCAAATTTTAAAATGTTGCTGCAAGTTTTTAAGAGTACTTTCCTGGTGGTTCTACATATACCAGAAAATCAGCAGAGATGGGATATTAAAGATTTAAGTTTGATTCAGGTCCACCAGTGTGTGTATTCAAGTTTTTACTAATTAAAAGGAATTTAAACCAAGAGACCAGAAGATAATATAAGAAAATGCTATATTTTTGCATCATGAAAATCTTCATCATAGCCAGAAAAGTAGTATACTCCCCATATCGTGTTGCATTTATCATGTTGTTGAAATGAAATGTTCAAGAAAAGATAGGAAGGTCTATACCACTTAATGAAGATGTGAACATTTAATAAAGATGGCGTGAGGGGGATACCAAGGGGGAAGTGGGGGGGAGGAGTGGTTTATGGAGAAGACAGAATGGTAAATAAGCGACCCTCATGGGTTTTGTCAAATTGGGTTGTTAAACCATTTCAAAATTCTCTAGAGCGAGCTCTTGTATTGATTTGAATCCTCAGGAAACCGGCGGTAGAATTGAAAACTACATTTTTGTTGGCCACCTTTGACCGTTGTTGATGTATAACTGGTTTAGAGATTCTTGTGTGTGGGTATCATTAAGTATGTATTTCATGGGTTAATATTGTTAAATAAGCATTGCGTTCTGGTGTCTTTATCTCTCTGTGGGAGGTGCGATCCAGGTGACAAAGAAATAATTTGTAATTTTGATACACAGATCTTTGACTCTTGTTGGCTCAATTTGTACGATATCATGACCTAAGAGTTTAAATAATCTTTTTTTATTGCTGCATTTTGCATTAAATTTGACATACAGTAATCTTCATACATTTGCTTTATTATCACTATTGTTCAGAAGTGGAAATATTGTAATGTCTAATCAAAGAACAACAATATGGTCGGTCGACAGTTAATCCCAATTTTTTTTGATGCAAATTCATATTTAATTCTTACTAACTTACTTATTGGACTATTCTTTCTTTGCACCAGGATGGTCAAGTTAGCAAAATGGAAAATAGAAAACAGCTCCGTTTGTCAAATTCTTAGAATCATCAAGAGTAACTTTTTGGAAAGTGTCAAATATTTCATTTCATTCCATTTCATTTATTTCGTTTCATTTATTTGTTTCTTCACAACAACTACATAAATCATACAATGTCATAAATGGTTGCGTAACAGACAGATTTACAGAAAAACTATATACATTACGGTATATAAATTGAAGTGACCTAAAAAACCTTTGTAGGCTTTTCAATTTGACTATTTATGATATAAATATCAGGAGAATTAATACATGATACTAGGTGCATATTAGTACTAATTATGAAAGCAATAAAAATATATCTATATATATTTTTTGGTAAAATCTTGGCATGATCATGTAAAAATAAGAAGCAAACCTAATCATCACTGATTTAAAAAATTTGGGAAATTGTCTTAAAAGACTATAATGATGTCATTTATGGAGAATAAGATATATGCATTAGTTATTATTCTATATTATAAAGTCTATAGTAATCGGTGAAAAAGATTTGTTCCATATCATAAGGTTTAGTTAGTATCATGTATATCAATCATCCGCAAACTGTGAGGCCCATGACCCATGGTTCTTCCTTGAAGATTTAGACATGACCCCATCAGAAGCTACACCCCCCCCCCCACAGAATCAATGCACAGAATGCGTGGAAGCTAGTTTGTACTATGGACTTGAAGCCAAAATTACTCATTCTTTCTAAGTATAACTTGGTATAACGAATAATGTATTCTCATCTTCATAATATAAGGAAAAGGGAAACTTTTCAAAAGGTGGCTGGGTGACATGGATTTTTCCTGGGAGTGGACCAGGTTCCCAACCCCACTGGTCGGAGCCCAATTTTAAGAACGATGTTACCTAGAAGGAAAATAATTTGGACGTTTCTTAAGCACAAGACAGCTCTTCTTTTGATGTACTTTGCACAAAATATATTCATAGTTTTATAACCATTAATATTATTATGCCTAAAATGTTTTTTTTTTTTACATTTACAAGTGCCATATACATTCTGGGATATGAAGAAATAAACATTTTTAATCATTGAAGATTTGAATTTCTCCTTTCTCAAGTTTCGGTCTATCAATGCAATATTTATGCAAACTGATCATTCAGCAAACCAACCAACCAACCCTCCCCCCCCCCCCCCCCCCCCCCATCACCTCCTTTCTAGAATGCTGTATCCATCTCTGTTGATGGATCTATCGCTACATTGAGAGTGCATTCAACTTTGTGTGAATGTTTAATAATTGAACCTGGTTGTTGGAAAGTTGCAAACTTATAAAAGAATACACAATATAAGCTTTGAAATCATCCTTTTGTATTTAACAATATTTTCAAGAAGGCTGCCATCTCTTATCAACAAAGAAACTATGCAATCAAGGCTCAAAAAATGTGATGTCATATTATAGATAGGCTCAAGTTCTCACCCTTATAGGTCAAGGATTTTCAAATCTATATCTCCCAAACAGACTAATATTACCCCTTCCCTGCCCCCCCCCCCTTCCCAGAAAAATAAAAATTCCCAAAGAGACAGACTTTTTCAACCTGGGCAGTCATTCATATTAAAAGGCTGATATAAGACAGAAGACAATGGAAGTCATATTAATTTTTTCTTTTGTTCCAATCTATTACAAATTGTTATACACATCAGGCACAGAAAGACATCAATTGTTTTTTTTCTTACATAACAAGATAGAAATAGGAAGAAGTGAGATCATTTTTGTAAAACTTTTGTGATATTAAGAAATAATTTCCTGTGTTCTTTGCATCAAAGGAAGTACATTTTGAAAAATTCTACTTCAAACCCCTTCCCTTTTATTTCACACTCCAAAATACCATTGTTTTAAATGCTAATGCATAATCAGAATTCATTATCTCCGACCAACTCCAGTTCATGATCGAAAATTGGCTTTGGCAAACGAGTCACTTTATGTTGAGGTCAAAATTGGATCATTTCCAGTAATTTTTCTATCTTGAGTCAAGCAAGTGACTACATTCATCATACTATCTCTATGATAAAATATGTCACAGATATTTTGTACTTTTTCTGTTTCATTTTTTAGCCTTCTTTTCTCATCTTGGAGAATTGGGTGACTTTAGTCATGACTCGTTACAACACTGGGGATACACGACTCAACATCTCAACATTGACATCTTCTCGACATCGACATTCATCTTCTCGACATCGACTCTACACGACATCTTCAAAACAGACTTGATATGTGTTATCTTTAACAATAGTGTTTCCTGACAGACTTCATTATTGTTACTTCAAAGCCATGACTTGAGTCACTAAATTTCAAAAGTGACTCAAAGAATTCTGTGAAATTTCTCTCCATAGAGACAAGCGACTCGTGTCCATGACTCAATAGAATGAGGAAAAATCACTGACAATGACTCACCTCCCCCTCCCATTCCCCCACCCCCTTGTTACATCAAGTGACCCTGTGTCAACTCTGCTGCTGTTAATGCCTGTACAAGTTGTAAATAATTCCAACAGATATTACAAAACTACCAGGTCGTTGGTTCAGAGAGCGAGGCGGTAATTTAAGTCGACAAAACTTATTGGTCCGCTCAAAACATGATATCAATCTGTGTTAACATCTTCGATCTCGCTCGAGACATTTCGTATCATAATAGACATTTGTACAATTCCTTTCAAGTTTGATTAAAGATAGGTTAAAGAAACAAAAGAAATATGACATTGTTTCACATTTTATATCCATTGGTTATATAGGCACTACGGAACAAGCTTTATGACACCCTAGATGTAACTGAAGATTGTCGGAATGCAGTTACAGATTTGTGAACAAAGTAATCCAATACTCCAAGGACATAATTTAGAGAAAATATAACTGTGGCCTTTATTATAGTATTCACTATATTGTTACAAATTGAAAACTATACATAACAAATTTATGCATCACACCTTGTAGGTTTAATGTTTGTCTCATTGCTCACATTGGCCAGCCCATCATTATTGATGACTGTGGCTTCCTAGTAAGTCCTCCCATTGACACTGTGACCACAAATCTTCTTGCTAGTTAAAGGGTGTGAAGACTCGCGCACAAAGAAACGTCTCATGCCGGTAATCTGACCTAGTTTCGAATGAGGTGTAACAGAAGTGTTAGACACCACCATCGATCCCAGAAAATACACACACAGCTTGCTACCGTCGTCGGTATAAATTAGACACTAGTGTACAGTCAGTACATACAGCTACATTCAATACCCACAACACAGTGTACATAGCAGCGATGGACATCTCAGGTCCAGATAAAAGATAACAAAGTATCACGTTTCATTACTGTCTGCATTTTGTAGCTACAAGCAGAAAACTTCACTTGCAAGCAATGGAAAGTTAACTTTTTCAGAGCGCCGCACACGGTTTGGGGCGAGTCTTCAATGCCTTTCACCTGACTACTTCAGCTTTCCTATGACATATTAACTTTAAACCCCACAAATATCATCCCTTCCAGCACATTCACAATTTGTGTAAACCAATTTCAGTAAAGTACAATATTGAAATAAACTGAGAAAAAAAATTCACCAGTTATATAATTATAAAATTAATTAAAAGCACTTAAATTTGATCAACAAGCTGACTGGTCATTCAACCAAGGCATAATATAACAGCTGCTTATGGTAATATATTATTTGTTGATTCAAAGTAAACATTAATACAAGGAATATCATAGACTACACTGACTGAACAATAAAACAAGTTGAAAAGTTGTTGACAAACCGAGTAGACACATATTCTGTGGGAAGCCAAATCACAAAAGACAGATCTTAAATAAAAAATAACAGGAGGTTAAACCTTTGATCAAATACCAATTAAACTCAATTAGCTGCTATAATGAAGCTGGCTCTGTAAAATACTGTACGAGACAGATCGAATCAGTGAAATTTTATTCCTCAACAGTTTTGTGTTTCATCTGCCATAGTAGTCAGTTAGAATGTAGCAAAAAAGTGAGCAGTTTTATGCATGTTCCAGGGAAAAGGGTGTTACTATCCTTTAGTTGTTCTGGTTGTTGTCCCTTTTGGCCTTCCATATTCCTTTCCTGTCTTTCCCAACATTGTGTCACACTAGCTCTTTTTGTATCTTGTATACTAAACACTTAACCAGAGCAGCACAGAGTAGGTGACATCACTACCAAAACATTGAAAAGAAGGGTTTGTCAACAACTGTAGACCAAAACTTGCAGGTCTTCGAGTTAGACTTTCACCGTTTCAAGTTGTGGCCAATTTTAGGTTAAACAATGTTAATGAAATCCTCTGTGTCTCTTCACACACAACAATGTTTTTATGCTATTGAAAGACAACAAAAAAATGCCAAGTTTCACCAATGATCATTAGGGGATTTCCCTTCACATTATCTTGGAAAAAATTTCCTTATAAGCTGCTATTTCAAAATCCAAGATGACCCTTACAAAGTTTGTAGTTCAAATTGTTAAAAAAGATTAAAAAAAAAAAAATTGGGTTCCTTTTAAAAGCAATCAAATGGAATGTCATACACTTGTGAAGTTTTGGCAGAGTTCGAAATTACACATCAAAGACAAAATGGTTGAATATTACAGAAGAACAAAAAACAAACAACACTCCCAATTACAAAACTTAGTGGTGAGGATTCGTTAGCAAGTAACATGTCACACATACTCACAATCTGTAATAATACCCATGTGATCCAATAAAGGTGTGGATCCAGTAAGGGGGCTCCCTAGACCCCTCTCTTGCAAATTAATAGTTGCATTTAGTACTACACTAATATTTTGATCATAACATAATTTTGTCCAAAACAACTTGGAAAAGTTCTGTAGCACTCTCTATGCACAGATATTCCTTACTTTTACAGATCTATAAATTTGTTCAAATAAGCAAAAGTGAAGTCCATATCAATGATTGCATGACAAAAACCAAACTTCCAAACAAAGTTTCATATTCCATAAAACAAAATCCATGGAGTCATGTAAAACAGCTTTACATGATTGCATGACTCTTTCACATGACCTGAGAAATGTGTATAGGTCTCGAAGAAATTACAAAATTTCCCATCTTAAGCTTTTTTACACATGAAACTATCATGAAGGAATTAAGGAAATTCAAAGGAATTATTTGATGAAAGATATAAAGATATGTAACACATAAGAACTCTAAGCCATAAGACTGCACCAAAATTTGAAATTGAGAAAATTCCAGGTTCAAAATTTTCCATTGAAATTCTATGCATCAGCCTCTTTAGAAATTTTTCTCAACATAATAAATTTTGAGATTTCAACAATCTGTGCATTCGTAGGTAAGCTTTGCACTGTTTGAAGACAAACAAAATCTCAGTAAAATCTATAAGAATGGAAACAATTATGTTACTTTCTTGCAAATTACTTTTTCAATGTTGTTAACAGGAATACAGGATAAACAGGAAGTATTTTACTTTCATAAATCTACTAGTCAGAGCTCTCTTAACTATTAAGAAAAAAAAAATTAAAAAACTATAAGCACACTAAATCTTGAGTTTTGGCCTATTTGGCTGGCCATACAGTCTCTAGGATTTTACAAAACTTTAAATAAAGGAATGTGTGGGCGGTGATCACTATTGATACAATTTGTATTGATGATTCCTTATCACCCTATGACAACAATGAACTCACCCAACACTGACTTATTGCTGAAATATAATATTCACAATTTTTACATACACAAAGATCTACGTAATTGCATGACTTTGAATGAATAACATTTTAATACATATTCTTACATATATATGGTAACTTCCACAAAGAATGGTTGCCTCTCATAGCTAATTCATCTGTCCTACATTTTACTTACCAGCCTCAAACCATCCCACCACCTCTGTGAACCTTTGCTTCTTCCAATATGACCTCCCCCCTCCCTCCCCAATGTATTGAAATATACTGAAGGTTCAACATTTTCAGGAACTAACCAGTCTTGAAAACTTTATGCATGTGACCTTTGATTTATACAACACTAATACAACATGATTTACCTTAATACCTCAAATGGTATATAGGTGTCCAGAGATATGGAAGCGATTCCCATGCATGCATTGTTGTATAGACATTAAAAGTACCAACCAATGAAAGAAATCTCCCTTAAAAAGCCTTCTCAAACTTTTCCAACCCCCCCCCCCCCAGTTTCATAACATTGTTTCCATCTTGAATACTTAATGCCTAATACCTTTTACACCAAACCATACCCCAAAGCCTTTTCCCCTCATTCTTACTTCCCTTTTTGGTTTCACTTAATGGAGTCACTCCGACCTTGCGAAATTGTGAGCGGAACCGCAGATTGCAAGGTCCGCAATGACTACAATGCAGATCGCAAAGTTCGGAAACTACTTTTACGGGTAGATTTGTCCAACACGGCAGCATATAGAAACGTTGTACTCAAAGCCAAAGCAAATTAATGACGTCATACATCCAGAGTCTACGCTTGCTAAGTTTATCAGTACCGCCCTCAGTACCTTTCGGGGGAAACATTTCATACTGTAGTTTTAATTCCTGTATTCTACTGTTTTATACATCTATTTGGATACACCTGGATTATTTTCCTGTTTATCTAGGATTCCGATTATGTTGAGAAGCCTGAGCTACACTATACTAGGACTAGACTACTTGACTAAATGCTTCACCTTGTATTTAAGAAAATATAACATGCAAGAAAAGAAAAGGGGGGAAGGGGGATGGGGAAGGAGGAAAGAAAAAGAAAATATATTCTACTGCAAATTGCAAATCTTCAAAATATATATAAAACTACCAGATCTTGATAAAGCACAGCAATAAATAGAAAATACAAACTATCAAATCTACTCGTTACTTGCAAAAAAAAAGAGGCTTACGTAACAAACCGTTTTTCTTCGACGATAAAGACTGCAAAAATGATAAATACGAATATGTTAAAGTGCTTGGCCTAATGTCAGAATACTGGAGTATGGGTATGACTTGGCCTTTATGTTGAACATCCACACACATCTGGGTTTATACTGTCTTAGAAAGATGATTAAAAATTAACAGATTTCAGTATTTGGAATTTGTAAACTGTTTACAATGTGTGTTACAATAGATTACAAAAGCATCGTTATGGCTGCTGTAAAAAAAAGATATGTTTTGATTCTTATGTTGCAGCACATGACCTTCAATTGTTAGTTTTTCTTATTGCTGCAATGATCAGTCAAAAACTGTGTCCCATATCAACCATGGACCATTTCTAGGGACCGTATTTAATTGCACTACAATCTCTTAATGAGTATGAGGAGACATTTCTCATCAAATCAGGTATCAGCTGATAATATTGGTATATA
>KN883395.1:67066-78820 GCA_000934455.1 Apostichopus parvimensis | reverse complement strand
TATAACATAGATTGCCAAAGCCCTGTGGTGGTATTACTTCTCGAAGGGATATGAGCTGCTAGATACCATCATTTTCATCCTGAGGAAGAAAAACAATCAAGTCACTTTTCTTCATGTGTACCACCATACATCCATGTTCGTTCTATGGTGGATAGGCATGAAGTGGGTTGCCGGTGGGATGTGTAAGTACCGCTTTCTTTTATGCATGTGCCAGACTACCGGTACTAGTGTACCATGGTGGATGGTTTATATGAAGTGGGTTTAGGTGGCATTTTAAGTATTGCTTGAGCACTATCATGTGTGTAACACCATACGTCAATGTTGGATCTCTGATAGGTGGGTCAGGAAGTGGGTTTCTTTGTGGGATGCATAGTACTGATTTAGTCTAATTGGAGCATACTGCTAAGTACTTCTGCTAAGTACTTCTTTCCTCTAAGTATATACCACTTTACATCGATGTTGATTCTGAGGTATATGGTAATGAAGTGGGTGTGAGGTGGGATTTGTGAGTACTTCTTTCCGTAAGGCTTTTTGCAACAACCTGTGTGTGGTGTATGGCTGTTAAGTGGGATGAGGTGGGATTTGTGAATATATTGCTTTTCCTTTGTTCGTTTAACACCATTCCTCAATGTTAGTCCTATGGTATATGACCGTTAAGAGGATTGAGGTGGTATGTGTAATAACTGCTTTCCTCATTTATATACCACCGTACCACAGGCTGGTACTGATGTATATGGTTACAAAGTGGGTTGTTGGTGGGGATGTGTAAATACTGCTTTTGTAATTTGTAATACTACTAAGTTCTACTTTCCATCATGCAGGTGCCAGCATACCTTAAATGTTGGTTCTATGGTACAGCACTATGAAGTGGGTTGTTGGTGGGATGTGTGGTACACTGCTTCACTGTATGGTGTATAGTGCTACTAGGCACTCTTGTTTTGGCTCACTCATAATAATAAAAATTAAATAAATACCATTTATTAAAGTGCTGTTATAATGAAATAAAACCTGCTCTAGAGCACTGTACAAAGGAAGCAATACCTGGAATACAAAATTACCAAACTTAAGAAAACCTAAAGGTAATAACAACAGCAATAAAAGTTAAAAAATGATATATGACAGGGTTATAAACCACAATAAAGAACATAAAAATATAAATATATATAAAAAAATAGGCACAGTTATGTACCACTTGACCTTACAAGGAATAATTTATGTCCAGTATCGCTTCATAAAATACTATGCAAAATTTGGCAAAGCGCTCTACATGTGCAAAGATGTATACTTGTATATTGTAAGGGAAATGTTCAGAGCTTTCAAAAAGTGCTAGAAGAGAATAAAATATGAGCACTAAATTGTTTCCCTGCCTTATTTTGTTCATAAGGGGATGTTAATGAACTATTTTCTGACTTGTTTCAATGTTTGTGTCATCATACCGTAATGTTTGTTACTATGGTAATGGGTAGGTGTTATAAATACCTGATAAGTGTAAATCTTGCTCCAAATTGGTGTTAAATTGATTGATTTATTGACTGTGGTATTGATTGATTTATTGGGTTGCCCTGTTCTTTTTCCCTTTTTCCACAGCTGTGTTTGGTTCTATGTTGAATTCATCCATACATGTCATCATGTACAGTTACTATGGACTTTCAGCCCTAGGACCGCAATTTTACAAGTACCTTTGGTGGAAGAAATATCTCACCGTGATTCAATTGGTTAGTCTGCATAATTTAAAGCTATATATATATCTTTAAAGCTAAAATGCATGTGAGAGTATGCTTCCAGTCTTGTAGAATAAGTGCAACACCATGAGTTTGAGAAAAATTACAATTCCCCTGGGTATGGGTATGAGTACAATTACCCTGTGTATGAATATGAGTACAATTACCCTTGGAATGAGTACAATTAAATTCCCTTGTATATGAGTTTGAGTACAATTCCCCTGTGTATGAGTACAATAAAATTCCCTTGTATATGAGTTTGAGTACAATTCCCCTGTGTATGAGTAGGAGTACAATTCTCCTGTGTATGATGTGAGTACAATTCCCCTGTATGAGTTTGAGTACAATTCCCCTGTATGAGTTTGAGTACAATTCCCCTGTGTATGAGTTGAGTACAATTCCCCTGTGTATGAGTACGAGTACAATTCCCCTGTGTATGAGTTTAGGTACAATTCCCCTGTGTATGAGTTTGAGTACCATTCACCTGTATATGAGTTTGAGTACAATTCCCCTGTGTTTGGGTATATGAGTACACCTGTATATGAGTTTGAGTACAATTCCCCTGTGTTTGGGTATATGAGTACAATTCACTTGTATATGAGTTTGAGTACAATTCCCCTGTGTATGGGTACGAGTACAATTCCCCTGTGTATGAGTTTGAGTACAATTCCCCAGTATATGAGTACAATCCTCCTTGGCATTAGTACGAGTACAATTCCACTGTGTATGAGTAGTACATTTACAACAATCTCCCTGGGTATGAGTACAGTCTGCCTTGGTATTAGTATGAGTACATCAATCTCACTGGGTATGAGTACATGTTTGGAGTACAGATTCATGAGAGCTAGTTGCCAGTACTGGCAACTGTGCTGGAGTACAAACTAACTACAAGTCTGTATGCTTCTCTATATGCAGCCAAAATGTGTTGCAGTCATGGGGTACCCTTTACCACTCCATCTCTGATCGCTTTTAAGATCTGTTTTGTTTTGCCCCCTCATCTGTCTCAAGTAGTCTCAATTTTCTCTTCCATTCTTCAGGCGCAGTTCTTTGTATGTCTGGTGTTGGCCGTACAGTCCATTTACTTCCAGTGTCAGTTCTATCTCTGGATGCAGTACGCATTCCTCGCCTACGGAACCTCGCTGGTGTTGCTCTTCGCCAACTTCTACGTTCACGCGTACATCAAGAAGGAACGGCTACCCAAGATGGACGCCGCTAAGAACGCTGGCAAGCAGCAGAACGGTGTATCGGTCAGGAAGTCCAAGAACAGAGCGGTCGGCAACGGCCATCAGGCAAAGAGAACGAGAAACGGTCAAACGGTTACCAACGGGAAACTTAACGGTAAAAAGCATAAGTGATGAGGAGAAGTGTTGAGGGGGCACTTTTGTTTTTAGGTTGTAATGCGTCGTAAAAATTAGTTTTAATTATTGCGTAATCATCAATTGGGGTTAATTAAATTAAACTGTACTGTACTATTCAAACCTCAAAAATCAAGCATTTTTCGTTGACCGATGCAAACGATTATGAAAATTTCTGGTATATATTGGAAAAAGTAGTAACAGAAAATTTGTCTAAGGACTTGGAGACAAGTTATGAAAGCACAAGGAAAGTATTAGGAGGCATTTTTGGAAATTCAGTGGTTTTCTGATGTGTTCCTTGCTGGTTTAAAAATATTATTTCCAACTCAATTTTGTAATTACTTGCTTTTTTTTTGGGGGGGGGGGTGGTTTTGTCGTGTCTTCAGAAGGCCAGAATTTTCAGGATAAATGTGACCAATAATACTGGCAACAAAATGGTCGTCAGGGATGGACCAGTAATTTAGGCCTGGGTTGGTGAACCATTAGAGCACAAGCATCGGCACTCCTGCGGGTGACTGTGTTGGCTTAAAATTGAATGACTTCATAGACAAAAAATTAATATAAAAGAATGTGGTTTGGACGGACAGTCAATATCTTTAGGTGAAGACATCTTATTGCTTAGTAGCTAGTATCACAACTCCAAATTTTGTTGTGGATAAATGTTAGTATTAAAAGTCATTCGTAATTAGTTGTAATGACAATCACAAACAGGTTTCAGGTTTGTGAAACATTTATTTGTATATATTTGCATATGTTTGCATCACAAATGACAGGGCTGTTAATAGTGATCGTTTCTATGAAATGGTCATTAAATCAATTTTTAACATTGGGTCATATTTTATCAGCATGGAAGGTTTACAATGGATGTTTTGTTCTCTACATGGTATTCCTTTGTGGTGGGGGAGGAGCCACTACTTTAAAAATCTTGCCCATATTACTGGATGTGAAGTAGGCTTTGTTCAGGTTGTGAAGCACCCAATTAGTATGTAACATGTACATAGGCAGTACTAGTATCTTATTTTGCACTACATGGCATTACACACTTTATTACACTTGTAAGTAATCCTCAGATTTTAATTTAATGCAATATTTTTCCTTCATTAACGAAGAGATTTCAATCATGGAGAACCAAACCAAAACCTGTTAGCAAAGCAACTTCCAAATAGTTTGGAAAACAGCCTTTGATTCTGTTACCCCTGCTCAGTTTAGGGAAGTGTTTCCTGGGCTAAAAAGTTTTTTTATTTATTTGATTAATTTTATTTGAGAAACAGACAATGTTTTGGAATTTGACCGAAATCCAGCAGAATTCCTTGAGTATGGTCCAGTCTCAGTACGGAACATGTTTCAATACTTGCTCCGTACTGTTTCTGTCGTTTACACAGAAAAACACATCACAGGTGACACTTTTTGTGAACTAAGGGTATATTTATTTAAGAAGGAAAAAACAAATTATTGTTGAAAAACTGTCTGGCAACAGACGTGTTTAATAGAGAAATTGCCTTAATTGAGTTGGTGAGGCTCTTGTCTATCCTTTGAAAACAAAACAAAAAAGAACCGATAATTTTATCCAAAGTGAAAGTTGAAATTCTTATAGAACTTTAGCTTCCTCATTAAATCATGGGAGTAAAATTACTTTGTCTGTAAGAGGAAATTGTCAAGACCGTTGAATGTCTAGGACAAATCAGATGAAATTTATATATAAAAAAAAAAAACAGAAAAATCAAAAGCAGTTGGAGAAGAAGTGTGATGCCACTCAAAATTCTGTTTGGTTTTCTTAATAAACATTATAAAACATTTTGTCATTTTTTTTTTTTTTTTGTGGTTAATGACAATGAACAAATCTTTGATTAAAGTTTGATTAAACTGCATGTGCTGTTGATAGGCTATAATAGTTGTATGCACCCCCTTTGTCTTCTTCAGTCTTTCGCAAATGGGTTTGCTTCAGTTTGTTAGTCCTTTACGTATTTTGCATGTAGCTTCTATTGTCGACGTGAATTTGGTCTGTTTCTTAATTTTATAGCAACTCCATTAAAGACTTGACTTTTCAAGCAACCTGTAAACTCGATACGATGACATCTCTAACCAGAGTATATTCTAGGCAGCATCGTAGATACAGTGTTTTCACTACGATACTACACACATGCAGCGTTACAGTAGAACTCTAGAACAAATTTACAAATATCGAGACAGCATCAGCAGGTAGCCTGAGTAAAATGTGTCTCGTTTCTTTCATCTTAGTGTCACATTTATGGGCGTAAACTGACCATAGAACAGGCATGAGCTTTTTCCGCGATTTCGCGGAATATCCGTGATTTCTTTTCTACCTCAGGGACAAAAACTATTATCCTAACACACTGTAGCATACGCAAACTGGAGCCTATACCGCAATTTTTGCAAAGTTCCATGATTTTTTTTTACGCCAGGCTCATCCCTGATAGAAGAGCATATCTAATGATGATATCGCAGAAACCTTCTACGATCCATTTTCTAGTCTGATAAATTATGGTCTAGCGTATGTCGCTTTCAACAAAAAGCATGTCTAGAGCTAAGAACAAGATATTATTCAGAATGGGGTTTTGACCTAACAATTTGAAATATATTTTGTCTTCTCTGTTCAGTTTCATATTAATCTACCATGAGAATTATTCTTTTAAATAAGAATAGTTTGTTATTTTAAACATAAAGATATGCATCCCTACCATTTTAATATATTCCTTCCAATATGTCTATGGTACAAATCTGTCCATGCACCAATGAAGCAACTCTCAGCGTGAAACTTACTTTATAGTCACGTCCATATTTAAAAATACTTGCCAATTTTACAAAGGACTGTACAATGCTCAAGAAATAAAATATTTTCATAACAATTTGAATATTATTTTGGGTTTTCAACTCTTGCACAATAAACAGCAGATATGTAAATTTCACAAGTCAAAGAAACCATGTATAACAATCACGACAACTTTTTTCTTCCATCAATTTAGCAAATTTTCGTCAAAATTCTCATTTTTGACATCGTTTCATAGCAACAATATTTTCAACATCCTTTCTGGCAGCTTATTGTATTGCTGTTGGAAAATTTTCAATAGGTTTTGCAGATTAAGCAACACAGTAATATAAACTTTAAGAAGTTTCTCTTCAAAATATTGAAGAGAAAATATAAAGTTTTTGATCATTTATAAGTTGCTCATGAGATTAGTGATTAAAAGCATATTTTATGAAAATATGGTCTGGGAGACCAAACTTGCTGATTGGATTGTATTCATTAATTACTTGCTAATTATTTAGTATTCATGAAGTGGAAATGTACATCAGGATGGAGGGTGGCTTGGTTATAAGTACAATCATATTTTGAAGAAGATGGCGATAATTGGCTAAAATTGCCAGAAGTTTGCGACCAGTTACCAAAACTATCAGCAGTAGTTGATTTAATTAAACACATTCAAAACAGAACATTCTGCTCATCTCCAATGTTAGAAATTGTGTAGAAAAGAGGGCATAATCAGTAGAAATAATGTCTCAATTGAGACATTAAAATATTTGCAAAATAAATAATATATACAATAATAATAAAAATATAAATCTTGCTCTTCAGATTAGAATCATTAAATAATAATTATTTCTCCAACCTATCACACAATCAGAAAATAATTACAAATATTTAAACTTTTTTTACTCTTTAATTTCTTTGACATGTGATTGTTCAGGTACAAATGGCACAAAATTTTATAGAACTTTTTGTGACTTGCAGAAAATGGGCTGTATCACTGGAAGTCGGGATTCGAACCCTGTTAACATGGGTTCGAACCTATTGCACAATCAAATTTTGACGGAGCGCAACTTTGTTTGGAATGTGGACCCCTTTGGGTAATTCTCTGTAACATAATCAGCATAGAATCAATTGTTGCACCACTTGCCAAGAACACTATGCAATCTTTGAGATAGATGTTAGTTGATCCATCCATCATAAGGAATTAAGACTCTGTATAGAAAGGTTAAATACAACACGTAATGTCACACCTGAATGGAAGAAGTTTCTGTTTTCAATTTGCATTAAAAGTTGCTAAAGATACAGGAATTTTCTTTTTACAAATATTAATGTTCTGTATGCCAAAAGAAATGGGGGAAAATTAAGAGTTAAAGGAAAAACGGTGATAAACAAAAAAATTACTACTTTGGCGGCTGGTATCATGACACGATAGATTGTTGAGCAATATCCACTAGTGGCCAGCTAAAGCAATGGAATTTAGTGTGTGTGTGTGTACAACATAAAGGTAGAGTGGCTGACTAGCCTCTTGTATTTACCTTGTTATATGTATTTCTTTTGGTTTAACAGTAACATCAAAGTTTGCTAATTAATTAATTTAGGGACAGGATGTGAAGTAACTGCTGGACTAAAGTGCTCTATATAGAGCAGTTTGCAAGAGATACCATATCATGTTGTGATCAATGATTGTAAGGCAAAGGGTACATTGTTCTCTACAATTGCACATCTTGCTATTCCTGTGTTGGTGTTCTGTGTTGCTACCAAATTAATTATTAATTAATTAATTAATATTCTTGTGTTAAACATTCGTAGCCAACACCAAAAATGTTAAAACTTGAACAGTTTTAAAAGGACACATCAATGTTTGAAGTTTTGTAAAAAGAAGTTATATGTAAATGTATAATACTACGTGACATTAGACGCAACATTTTGTATCAGCATGGAACCAATTTTTTTTTTTTTCAATACCTCTGTCTGTACACACTATATGTTACAGACCAACTATTAATATAGTATTTCCATGCAATTAAAGAATTTTTACATTGTTCTTCAGAGATTTATTGCATATGTGTATCCTAACCATGAGAATCCTACCCACCCCAGTTGGGACAATTTGTTTTCTTTTCAGACTGTACTGTCATGTCACACTTCAATACACTTAATGATAGTATGAGCAGCATGAATATCATGATTTTCTATTAGATAATGCTTAGGAACTGTTTATACTGTCAGTACGAGTGCTTTGAAGCATGATATGAGAGAACAGTATAGAGTGGTATTAGCATTACAGTCGGATAAAAGCTTAGGAACTGTTCATACTGTAAGTATGAGTGCTTTGAAGCATATGAGAGAACAGTATAGAGTGGTATTAGCATTAGAATCGGATAAAAGCTTAGAAACTGTTCATACTGTCAGTACGAGTGTTTTGAAGCATGACATGAGAGGACAGTGTGGAGTGGTATAAGCATGTAGAAGATTGTCCCAACTCGTTAAATGGTACCAAACATTGCCATCATAAGTAAATTACAGAGTTATATTTTATCGTGTGCGTATTACTTTTACGTGAGAAATCTCTATTCATTGAGGCATTATATGATGCAATTTCCACCACTGAGAGTTGTGTAACTATTTATTGTAAGATGCCATCTAATTCGTTAAGGTGACAGTACCAGAAGTTCCCATCAACCAGGGACAGTACAAGTATTTCATGGATCTTTCTTGGATTAAATATTCCTTGGAAATTGTCGTTCCTAAAAAATGGGCTCAGAATAATGTTTTAAAAAAAATCCATGGTTTTAGAGGATGTACAGTATTGAAAAAACCTGGGTAGTTGACCATGATCAGTTTTGAAACATAGCAAACATCAAAACATGGAGACCTTAAAAATCCCACGTGTCCATTAAAATGTGTAGTGTAGATATTACCCCAAGATGTCAACATGGGGATCAATACCATGTCCTGGGAATTTCTGGAAAATAATACGGTCACATTAATCTATGTATTTCATCATCTCACAGCTTCTGATTTTGATTTTGATCTGTCTGACAGGCATGAGCCTTTTCCGCGAATTCGCGAAATATCTGTGATTTCTTTTCTACCTCGGGGACAAAAACTATTATCCTAACACACTGTAGCATACGCAAAATGGAGCCTATACAGCAATTCTTGCAAAAGTTCCGTGATTTTTTTTTACCCCAGGCTCATCCCTGGTCTGAACTGATTTAGGATTTAGGGAAGGGGTAAATACTTTCCACAGTGGCTGTTCATGGCTTGTCTGTCATTGGCTTACAGTAGCTGTTTCTATGACAACCCTGACAATTTATTGCCATGGTGAAAGTGAAAGTTGTACCTTGAATTCATTAAATTTTAATTGCTAAAATTTATCATTCCAGTACAGTAATTTTCAGTTTTACTCACTCAAGGAATATCGTGCATTATTCTGTGTAAGTTACTTGAAAGTATATCTTTCCTCCAAAAATGGCTTGGATGGTTTTTAATATCAAGCATATTGATCAGTGTGGGGTATTGGCAATAGTAGGAACCGGAGAATATTTTATGTGATTTTTATCACTATTTTTTTCAAATTTATCATCAATATTTAGGAATGTTACGAGTCCTCACACAGGATAACATTTTACCTCAGACATGATGTTAGTCGTATTATATATTACTGATTAGTATTTTCCAATCATTCTATCATATTTATTAAGTCATCTTACCGCTTCACAAGTTTTCTTGAATGTCTGCAGTGTATCCGATGGGAATCTTCAGCGTTCATACAGAGGGCGCCGTCATATTTGCAGAGGGCGCCATCATATTGGTCCTAGCAGTGCGGTAGATACATCTTCAGGTCCCACTGTGTGTAGATCTATGCTGTTTAATATCACCAAAGAGTTTTATAATGTACGGCAACATATCTCAATCTATGTGCCAGTCCTTGTAAGCAAGTTGTATCCTGTTCGAACTCTATTAAGAGCTCCTTCATGTGCCAGTGTGACCTCCGTATATGGTTTTAAATTAATGTACCGTTGGACCGAACACATAGAAAGAGTAGGAACAGCTCTCAGTATTAAGTTTTTTCCATAGACTTATATGGGCTTCTCTATGTTGGTAACATAAGAGGGAAGGCGCGGTTCGGCCATAAAATGAAACGGAGGCAAAGAAAAAAGGTCTGCATAAGGTCTGCATAAGGTCTAGTGGAGAGTTAGCTCAGTGGTTAACGCCGGTGCCTTTCAATCATAAGGTCCCGAGTTCGAGTCACTCCAAGATTAATGTATGTTGTCCAGTTACAGAGTTGTTGACAATTAACAATTCATAATCATGGACGTTAAATATGAATCTAAGAGACTGACTTCGGTCAGCTTGCGGCTTTGATAAGCCAATGAGGCTTCTTCGCGAGTTCCTGCTCGCAGGAGGATTTAATATACATACATAAGGCAAGACCTGTATAGAAAAGATGTGCCTTTTATATGACTCCCTGCTTTCATTTGAACCAAAGAGAATAACAAGCCTAGAAAAGAAACACATGATTGCTTATAATCATAAAGACCAGCTACGCATGCGGATGTAGACTTATTGAGAATTTCATTTATATGATAAAGGAAAAGAATCTTTTACACCTCTACACTAGTCGTGAAAACATGTTTCAAAAGATCCTAGTCTACAATAATAATTACGAGAAGAATCGCAGGTATAGGTCCAGTGGATTCCATTTCGGAGACGTGGATACAATTTTACTGACATTCAAAGCTAAAGAACCCAGTTAAAGCAGACGTGATTAAAAATAGCTCAAAGAAGCTTTCTGATTGGTTGACAACCAGACGTGTTTAAAGTTATCAAACAAAAATGGCGGTTAACATTTGGTTGCTAAGATGTGCTAGTTATGAGTGGTAGAAACCATATGTTAGCTATATGTCTATGTCATGACTGAATTAGGGAATGTGCAAGGTAGTTTGCCCAGATTCTTTCCATGAGAAATATCTTGAAGGAATTATCAGTGTTCTCAGAGACAGCAGCCAAGGTTTGTCTAGTTTTGCGTAACTAGGTAGGACCAATATGACAGCGACCCCCCTCTGTTGGTTTAGGCATGTATGAAGATTCCCAATAGGGAAAATAATTTTTCATCATTTGACATGTTCAATGTAAAGCTTTATTTTGCATTAAAATTTCTAACATTTGGCCGATACAATACCCAACCATCCACAATAAGGTGAAATACCATTTTGACATTATCATTTACTTCAGTCCCAGGGATTCAAATTAAATTCAGATTTTGCCGACCAGTTTTAAAGGCTAAGACAAATTTGTTTGTTAATTATTACCTGAGTCCACCAAACTGGGCCCAGCCCAAGATAGATGAAGTTTTGGGTAGAATTTCGAAAATTTGCACATGAAACAGTAACATACTGCATTACAATTAAAAAGATGCAAACGTTTCTGTCGTTCAGTTATTATAATTATTTTAAATTGTAATATTTCATATTTATTTTTATTGGCTAAAGAAAGTATGTTTTCACAAGCACTTTGGATAACCTTTCAGCAATGGTATTAATTTTCATTCACAAGAATGGACACAAGGTATTTTTAGTATTAATTCAACTATTTGCAATGCACCATAATGCAATGCTACATGCAAAAGTAATGAAGCATTGTTTAGTAGATGAACATGTAACAGGTATGGTAGCAGTGTATGGAAGATAATCATGCAACAGTAATGAAGCATTGTTTAGTAGATTAACATGCAACAGTAATGAAGCATTGTTTGGTAGATAAACATACAACAGTAATGAAGCATTGTTTGGTAGATAAACATGTAACAGGTATTGAAGCAATGTATAGAAGATAAATATGCAACAGTAATAAAGCATTGTTTGGTAGATAAACATGCAACAGTAATGAAGCATTGTTTAGT
>KN883395.1:47483-58409 GCA_000934455.1 Apostichopus parvimensis | reverse complement strand
TTTGTCTGCGGAAGTAATAAAGAGTCTTTATTTGGACCTGCGATGTTTTCATTTGTAAGTTATTTCATATTTAATACATTAAATGAATCTGCTATAACAACATATGACTGAATCATCACAAAGCTTCCTCTGACGCAAACGTCCTCTCATGGGCATAGAAAAACATGTAGGCCTACTTACAGTTACAATAATGGCACTGTGTCAAGTTCTTACTTCCTACAGTGTCATTCCGAGCTCTATATATGACATAGCGAAAACTACATGGCAGCATGGTAATGGTGTGGTCACAGATGGGGTTATATGGGTGGCTATAACTATATACATGTCACCTCTCGGGAAATAAGTTTACTTTTAGTTAATGCTTTGTGGAAACCTTGGTATATGATGCCAAAAGAGTTGTTTTAGAAATTATTGTCGAATGATGGTATAATTCTATATATTAAAAAGTCATCAACTATTGGCTCCAAATATGCTTGAAATTTAAATAGGTACTACAAATATAGTCGTTCATACTACAAATTCATCAAGCATTTCACTGTCACTCTGAAAGTATTTTTGGGACTAACTGAGATATTGACTTGTCTCATGTAACACACCTTGATTTCTGGAAGTGGTGATTCAGTCATGATTCAGAATCACCAGAAAAATATTTTCAAAAAAATTGGGAGCAATATTAAAATATTCGAAATTTGAAGCCAATATCGATGAAGTTGAATTGGTCTTATATTCGTCAAGAGTATTGTCCCCTAATATAATAGAAAAGTCACTCATTATCACTTATATGAAAACTGAAAGGAATACTACGTCTACTTTAAAAGCCGTTTCATGCAAAACGAAGAGTAGAGTGCAAACCTGAAAAGCGTTTACATTTTTGGAGGCACTGTGACATCACACATGCAGTAAATAGCCTCCATTTGACATAGTTTGTGAACTTTGATATCTCACAAACGAACAATTCTTCACATTTCTTGACCAGATCATTCATCGCAGCATCGCTGCCACATAGCTTGTATTTGCTTCTCTTATAAATTACCCAGGTCCCACCCACGCCCCTTCCCTCAAAGTAAATATAATATCATATTTAATAAATTAGGACATAGGCCTATATCACAATTAAAATTATGTCGGAGCATTAGAAGGACTTAAGATCTTTTGTGCTTCAAAGAGTTGTCTCTGAGCATTGTAAAGAAGTTCCTCTGGCGTCATTTTCCTTCCAGGTCCAACTTGGATGGACGGAAGATAAGAGGGCTCCCTCTTTGATGGCGCTCCAACCTGAAGTTCACCTGACGCCTCTCGAGAGGATATAGGGGAAACATGAATACTATTGGATGTTTTCAAATTTTGCAAACTTTTCTCAGTAAAGCCTTGTTTCACAAATAAGTCTAATCCATTCGTTTCTCCCTTTTGGGTCAACAACTCCTTTTCCATCTCCTCGTTTTCACTCTTTTCTATTTCTCCATTCTCTCCGTTACCCCTAACCCCTTTGTTTTGTTTCGCCGGTTTGTTAAAAGCTTGTAATAAGTTATTTAGAGCATCGTCAAGTTTATGGTTCTTCTTTACCGTTTTCTTTTTCTCTTGCACCACGTTTCTTTCAACTCCAGATTCATTGGAAACGTCACCACTCTTCTTATCTTCTCCGTTCTTATTTTTCGCACCTCTCTTACTAGACGCTTCAGCATTTAAAGATGCCAACATTTTAGCAAATTCGTCATCTTTTGGCTTGTCCTCTGTCTCTTTCAAAAAGCTCTCTAAATCCATATCTGGTACATCATTTTTCAAAGAATTTTTAAGAATTTTCTCTCTTTCTTGTGTCAATTTCTCGTCAACTTCCTCATAATTTACTTCTGGTGTCTTTGCTAATTGTACTTCCTCCCCAGTTTCAATCAAACTCAGCAATCCCTGCATTTTCTTTTCAAATTGCTTCTTTTCCTTTTCCTTTTCTTCTTCCTTTTTCGCTTCTATCTTTTGCTCCTCATCGATTACTCTTTTCTTTTCTGCTTTCTCTTGTTGATACAACATATCTCTTCTTCTTCCTCTCCTGAGTTTCCTCTTTTCTGTTTTATAAAAATCGTCATCCGAATCACTCCGCTCGAACCATTCATCCGTTAAATCTTTTTCTTGGGCTTCCTTCTCCCCTTCTTCAATCTTCCTCCGAACTCTTTCTTGCACTTCCGCAGCAGGATATTTTTGAGCAAAGTTCGCCAGAGCACCTCCGCTTAATCTATTACTACTCGACTTATCCTTAGTCTTCTTCTTTGAGACAATCACTGTATCATTGATATATGGAGCAGGTTTCTCCCTCGTTTGGCTATGGAAAAACTGTGGCTGCGGCGGTTGCATCTGGTAACCATATCCAGGTGGGTACGTACCAGGCGGGAATGGATTCATCGCACCTGGTACCATCTGCGGCATCATCTGCGGGTAGAACCCTTGCTGTGGATAATATGGGGACATGTAAGGATTAACCATCGGATTAAGCATAGGGTTCATCATCATTGGGTTCAACATTGGGTTCATAACTGGCATACCCATTGGCATTTGCATGGGCATCTGCTGAGCTCCTTGGGGAGAATTTTCACTGGTTTCGTCGGAAGGACTTTCGCCAGATAAAGCTTTCATTAGAGTTGATTGAAATGATGCATCATTCGGAGTGGTGTTTATAATAATCACCGGTCTGTTCCCTATTTTTCCTTCTCCCTTTTGAGATGTCCCCTCAGTAGTTGATTCCTCCTCGGGATCTTGGTTTTGATCTCCCCCCTCAGCAATATCTTCCGCAGGAGTTTTGTGAGGGACTGTTTCGTTTACTTGAGATGATTCAGATGTCCCTTTGTTCAATTCCGTTGCCTGTTCTGTATCATTGCTAGGAGGTTCAGTAAGATCTCTTTGAAGAGCAGCTTCCTTCAACTCTGTTTTTAAAGTTGTTGAATTCTTTGATCCAAATAAAGTGGTCTTAAGTTTATTCCAACCTAAACCGTCTTTTTCCTCTTTGACGTCTGTTTTAGGTATCGGTATGACTTCATCCTTTGGAGCTTCTTCGACGTTTGAAGTTTCATCAAATATGAATGGACTACAAGCAACTGAGTGTTTAGATACAACACTCGGGGCTCGATCTACAGTTTGAAGATTTGCTCTCGATCGACCGAGTAAACTTACTCTAGATTGAGATACGGTCTTCATGGAAATAGCATCGTCCGTACTACTTTTTCTTCTTAAAAATCCAAATAAACCTTTATTCTCCTTCTTTTCCTCTTCTTTCTCATTTTGTATCTCTGTTTCTGGTTCTGGTTCGACTTCTTCGTTTTCCGTTTTATCGTCGGCTTGCTCATCTTGAATTGGCTCTTCCTCCGTGTTTGGCATGTCCTCTGCAACCTTATCCTCCTCTGCTACTACTTCGTTATCTTTTCCATTCTCCTCTCCTTCGTCGTTGACTTTGCCCTCATCCTCTTCCGATTTTTCATCTTCTTTCTTTTCTTCCTCCTTCTCTTCATCAGCTTTTTTATTTTCCTCTTCTGCCTTTTTCCTTTCTTCTACTTTTTTGAAAAGTTTTTTAGAGAAAAGACCGACTTTTCCAAAAACAGACAGTCTCCTAGGAAGTGAGTCAGGAGGCTTTTTAGCGGCTCCTTCGTCTTGTTTCCCTTCTTTATTTTTCTCTTCTGTCTGTTTTTGTTCCTCCTTCACTTGATCTACCTCAGGAGGTTCCTCTTTCGGGACTTCACGTAGTTCTTCTTTCGGTTCCTCGTTAGGTACATCTACAATGGGTGATTCCTTTAAAACTTTCTTGTCTTCTTCGTCTATCTCTTCTTTATCCTCTTTGCGTACTTCACTCTCCTCTTTTGCTTCCTTTGCAGCAGTAACCGGTCGCTGAGATTGATGTGTTGCTGGACGAAGTGATTTCGATGTTTCTGGGCGGTCTGACTTAACGGTCGGTGGCCTGTTAGAAATTCTAGAAGGTTCTCTCTTACTCTGATTGGTTATAGGTCTTTTGGACTGTGATGTGATTGACCGCTTGGACTGTGACGTAATAGGTCTAGTTGACTGGTTTGTAGGAGGGCGTAAAGTTTGTTTTGTGGTTGGTCTTTTGCCATTATTCAATGCACTTTTTCGATTTGCATCGTCAGTTTCATTAGCTTCAGGAATTTCATCTAAGGCACCAACTTTTCGCACTGATCTTCTACCTGTCCCAAGTGAGGAACGCCTAGGTCCTCCTCTGCCTCTCCCGCGCCCTCTTCCTCTTCCTGTGGGTTTTAATCCCTTCTTTTCTGCTTTTCGTTTCTCTTCCCATATCTTAGCTCTCTTCAGTGACTCCTCTCTTCTCTCCCTCTCTTTCTTCCATTCTTCATCTTCTTCTTCTTCTTGTTTGGGAGTCGGAGCTTTTTCCTCGGCTTGTTGTTCTCCACCTTCTTTATTGTCTGGGTTGGGTTTTTTCTTTTTCTTTTTCTTTGGAGGCGCGACGAATTTGAAATGCTGGATTTGTGATGGAGGAGGATCTTTCGCCATCGTCGGCTCAAAGTCAATTCACTGATTGAAAACATCGAGACATTTCTGTAAAATATAAAGAACAGTAAATTGTTCAAATCATTGGATAAAACAATAAAGCAAATTCAATGTAAGAGATACCCATGTGTACTGTTTACCAAGAAATACAGCTCTCTCGAGGCTATCGTCTTTTGGTTCTTTGTGTTTCAATTGGATGTTGTTGTTTTTTGCCGAGGGGGGGGGGGGTAAAACACGGAGACACAAACACAATCCTCTTTGGTTTGTTGTGATTTATCTTTAATGTGGACAATGAAGCTTTTAGAATCGAAATCATTCCACAATGTTTAACTTATTAATTAAATAAACGAAACCCAGGCTGCAATACCTTATTATCTCAACAACAGAGAAAACACTACGAAGCTGTCAGTTTGGTAAATTAGCTTTTTTTCACCGAATAAACTCTTTACTCATTTTAATAACTCTAAGACTTATTCATTTATTGTTGAATTCATACAACAACTACTTCAGTTTAGCAGATCGAATTCATTGAGTTATTGAAACTGAAACTAAGTTTCTTGGTATTAATATTGATAGCAAACTTTCTTGGAATAACCATATATCGTTACTATGTAATATTGTAGCTAAAAATACTGGTATATTATCTAAATTGAAATATTTCCTCCCACAGTATGTCCTTAGGATGCTTTATCAAACATTAGTTCTGCCACACCTATCATACTGTACAACTATTTGGTCTGGTACATACAATGTTAACATTGACCGCCTAAAAATTATGACTACTGCCAGTCACTTTGAATGACTTTATATGTAGTAACAGAGTCTTACATAACCATCACACAAGACAAGCCGACAACGCTCATTGCAATTTTTACCATAGTAACATAGGGAAATTCGGTCTTCGTAATAGAGCAATACAAATTTGAAATGATCTATCCAAGAAGTTGAAGTCTATACCTTCAAAACCGACATTCACCAGACATTTGAAAAAGGAATTTATGAACTCGTACTAGTATTCATCTATTCACGTATCCATCTCAGCATCATCAGGTTATTATTATTGTATATTTAATCCTTACGTATATACTGTATTATCTATATTTGTACAGTTTTTATTTCTTTTCATCCAGGGAGTCTCCTAACTTTGTTAAGTCTTTTTTAGACTTTATAGGAGACTTCCTTTCCCATTGTACACAATTGGCGATAAAACAAATTAATTAATTAATTGAAAATAGCAGATTTACAAGAAAAAGGGATGGCGTGGGAAGGGTCAGTTTGTTCGTATAGGTTAATCATCGATACAGAAATGTTTGTGCCACACACTATCCCCGTACACAGAACACTTAGCCTGACACTTTTACTTTCGTGGTAAATTACTTAAACATGGTTACAGAGCTCCTTCTTCAGAGAAAGAGGGTGCGACAAATGGGGTCATTGAAGCCGACTCCCATGTTAAGCCTGACACGGGTTGGAAAGGGGGATATACCCACTCGCCCACCCTGGAAACGCGTCTGTCAGTTATTGTTAACTTAATTATTATAGCACAACTTTCGGTAGTAATTTCGGTGCTGATACCAGTATATGAACCTCCCCCTCCAGCCCCCACTTCCCCCCCCCCCCCTCAGCCTCCCTCTCTCATGTATAAGCCACTGTATGATATACATTGTGGTCCACATGTAGAGTATTTGAATCAGTTTAGGAAGTTGACAGTTGAACCATTTGCTGCTCCCCGTTCCTACTGTCTGAAAGCGATACACACCTGTTTTACTGAAATTATAACAGACTAACCTTCATGTTTTCCTTCAATACACCCCCCCCCCCTCCCCTAGGTCTCACTCCATTTCTCTCACTTACCCTCACACACTAGTTGAAGAAGAGATGTGTTTGTAATACACTTTACGTAGTACAAGAAATTCTTACATCATGAACCACATGATTATTGAATCTTTGTCATGGAATGATCTTCCCATGCCGCGATCCTGCCCTTCTCTCAAATCTTCCTGTCAACCCACCACCGCCCACTATAAAATGCCTTTTTTTGTCAATTAAATATAGGTCATTGAGCTTTGTACTTAGCTAATGCGTTACGATAGTTCATATAGTCTCAAATAACTCTTTACTCATGTTCAAAGGTCAATCGCTGTAAGGATTGACGCGGTCTAATACGTCATAAACCAATTAAATATTCTATAAAAAACAAAACATGTCGTTTTCCTCTGTTTTTTTCTTTTCCTTACTTAGTTCAGGGAACAATCTTTGTTGTGTTCTTTACTTGTAAGGTGTGTCTTACACCCCAAACACGTAGGTCTATCGTTTAAGCCAACATTCATAACTTAGTGACAAAGAAGTACATACCAGTATAAATCGATCCATCCCACATTTTGATAGAAATATGATACCCTAAAAAGGTGCTGATAATTTTCAGCTGTTTTTCAAAATCTCTGTTGGAATAATTTGTGAAAGATCTCGTTGTAAACATGGAATCCGCCATTAAATCTGTTGAAGCTATAACAACGAAAGATATATTTACAGCTACGTGATCGATACAAGTGAGTTCTCTATTCATTTGAGGGACTGTTATCGACAGAAGTGGGCTCAGTAATAGTAGCCCCTTTCTACATAGTATTGATCTAGCTTTTGCTAATGAATATTTATTCCACACATGACATCATCACTTGAATTAGTAAGACCATGACCGGTGTGGGATGAATGGAATCACGTCTCATGCAGGAATCACAAAGTGGGACCGTACGTTTAGCTGGGGTCGATTAAGAAAATCGCTCTCGCTGCGTGTCATTGTGATTCACATGCGGGGCCTTTTTTTTGTTATTACTGTGTGGTAAGAAGCGAGCATAATCAGAAAAAAAATGTTAAATTATAGCTCAGGCGACGCTTGTCTGTCAGTTGCTCCCCTTACCAGATCTATAGTCCACTCCAAATTTGTCCAAATGGCTTTATCCCCTTGTTTGATTGTAACTGTTGGTCATTGTTTATTTATGTTACTTTGTATTGTCTTATTTCATGTACTTCTTTTCAAAATAATTCTTAGTGTGTCACTTTGTTTTACGAAGGCCCCTGGGGAAGATTATAGCGACGTCTAACCAACTTACCTTCTTTAGATAAAGTTGAAATTAAATTAAAACTAAATGTAACGGAAGGAGCAATTCCCCATGTATCTATCGTTCCTTTTAGAGAATCCAATTCCACTTACGTTGATCTTGCTCCGGGTATCGAGAATATGTCTCCCAGCCGGGGGGGGGGGGAGGGGGACCGGATCGAGCAAGCTGGACTTGGAACTTTACTTGGCCCTTGTGTACATCCCGAAGTGATGATATTCAAAGAATCCCCACACTCCAGAATCTTCGATTCAGTCTACGTAATCGTCACAGAAATACAGTGAACTATAACTGTTATGTCAATGTACTTGTGACCAGCTAGTATTTTTGTCAACAACACTGCATATCTGTGTTGAATTTCTGTAGTCGCCTCTCACGTCCGTGCTACCAGTAGACGAGTTCCTTCTCTCTATCTCCTGATATATTTTGTATGATTAAACAAATTTATTATCGACTGTTGCAAAACTTTGAAAATGGCTGATTGTGACTTGGATTTGGAACCATTAGGGCACCTTTTGAAGGTACATGCAAGAAGTTATTGAGTAAATTTTCCGCTGTTCCGCCTCTAAATGTATAGTGTTCATGTTGGTACTAGTTACGCGAAATTTTTGGTACGCCTACCCCCAAAGCAAAACAAAGCCTTGGCAAGGCATGTGACGAGGTTATCGTTGTACTCTTTTACACGATTTTTTTACAAGTTACCAAAAGCCTGGATTTTTTGAACGTTATTAGCGATAGCTGAACTCAAACTGACTAGTCTAGCAGACTGAATTCCCCGTACGTAGGCTTAGCCTAGGTTCCTAGGCCTAATGTTAAGCTAGTAGTAGTACTAATTAATGTAGTACTAGTAGCGGTCTAATATTAGTATCACCTAGTACTAGTAGTAGCCTGTTACCGACGCATGTCGTTAGTCCAATTGTTGTCACAACTAAATTAGGAGTCTGCTGATGTAACTAAGTTTGCAGTAGGACAAAGGTTTTGAATTTCATCAGCAGTCTAGCCTTAAACTTAAAAGAGAATTCCAGAAATTTAGCATACTTTATATCAACTCAGAGTTTCTTTGACTCTGACATATCAGGAATGAAACTATGTCCAGGCTGAAGTTATTCTTTAATCTTTCTCAGTTGTAGCTCCCTGAAGTTTGGAACATACTTCCACTGACATTCAAACAGCTCCTAATGTCAACACTTTTAAATGGAAACGTAAGACTTGTCTGTTCCCAAGAACATTTTCTTGACTCCAAGCAGCACTGACCATTGTATGACTTTGGAAGTTTGGATAGTATGCTGTACAAATATTTTTGATTGATTGAATGATTAAAACTACTGATTTTGTTATAGGCAAGCAGTAAAGATCAAGTTCAGCAGTTGTGTGCTCAGTCTTTCATGTACAAGGATCTGATACACCCACCAGAGGAGGTAGTCAAGAAAACCACAGAGAACCTGAAGATAGAAACACATGACACAGTTGCAGTAAGTAGTCTTTACTGTACATACAGTATCTCAACGTGGGATAAGGGAGATACTGTTAAGTTAGGCAAGCGACCCAGAGGCTAACTCCAGCATGCGAAAGAATTCCAACCAGTCCGTAAGAAAGAAAACTAATAATAATTGGGCATTGGAACCCAGTGCACATGTTGCACATTACTCAATCTAGGTATAGGCCGGCCTAGTGATATTTTTGTTGTCTGGCTCCTTGCTCCAAACAATGTTTCCCATCAGCCCTTGTAAGAAATTAACTATGAACCTAGAGGGAATATGGAATGGTATCTTTCCTTATTCACTTTGGAAAGCCAACTAATTCAAGTAGACGATAAATATAATTACCCCAAAATTTAATCTAAATGATGCTTTTCAAGTTTCTAAACTTATATCATTTCCCTGGCTGTTTATAATTAGCTCTAGGATATTAGCATTGAGAAAATAAACAGTATGTTCCAAGTGGTACCATGCTGACATATATGTGTTAAAGAAGAATGTTCACAATTTCTCATACGTAGCATGAAAACTCAGGGTCATCAGGGGTCGATGCTTGAGATATCTATTGTGACCCTATTGATACACACAGATCCAACAAAGTTTGAGTAGTGTATTCCAAAAGTTGAGCAGTTTGAGAGGGAGTTATTGCATTTTAAGGAGGTCCAGTACAGTAGCTGTTGTGCTCTAAATACAGATGCTTTATTGTTTTTTTCATTAGTTAAAATTACATTCACTGACAGTTTCAACAGGTACAACAAAAACCTGTCACAAGTTAAATATCAGTGCTTTATAGAACAAGCTTGTTTCATGAAAGGTCTTTTAGACAGAGTGCTTTAACAATAGCAAACTAAAATGATCTTTGCAGCAACTTGGAAAAAAAAAACCGGCCGAACAAACAAAAAGTTAAGCCCTTCAAAACAAGGGGAAAATTTCAAAATCAGGGCTAACAAATTGGAAATATTAATTAACATAAATATTTAAATCTATGCTACTTTTTTCCTCACAATTAATTGTTTTGCTTTTTGTCATTTTTCTTCATTTCCAGTTGTTCCGATCTCTCTCCAGTCTGGTTCGTCTTGTCTTGTTCCGAATGTGCACAGACGCAACCTCAGTGGCCAAAGTGTTTCCAGGTTAGTTGTTGCTACGTTTTGACAGTGACATCAAACAGTTCCTAGTGTACCAATTTAAAGGTATGCTGTATTAAAGCATGCTATAGTTGCTAGAAGTTTCAAAAAAGAACTTCCCGGAAGGCCTTAACCCCCAAAATAATCCCAAACAATCCAAAAAAAAAAAAAAAAAGGTTGAAAGGCCCAAGGAAGTAAAATTAAGTAACCAAAAAAAGCCAAAGTTTAAAATATGATCGCCTTTGGTCAAAATTCTTAAACTATTTTTGTTATCACCCTATAGGAAATTTATCTCCATCTTGGGATGCCAGCGTAATTAAATATGACTAATTTTCATTTTGTTGCCAGCAAAATCTGTTACTTGTTAATAGAATTACTTTGATTTGGTTTCTGAAATGTATTGGTCTATGTACTCAATCGTCAGTTAAAATTTTGCAATATCATTTACGCTGGTGTGTCAAACGATGTGGAGCAGATATGGACATATATTTATTTTTATCTCTATATTTAATCCAAATCGGTAACTTAACTCTTCTATAAACTTCAGAATTAGTTTTCGTAACTGTCAATAAATATTCACAATTCTCACTAATTTCTTTCTGCAGATAATTTTCATAAAAATCTAAAGGAGCTTCTTTCCAAGATAATCGCAGAAAATTTGTGAGTATCTTCTAACCTCTAACTTCTAACTTCACCAGGGAAATTATAATTATC
>KN883394.1:74592-90324 GCA_000934455.1 Apostichopus parvimensis | reverse complement strand
CCACGACCTTTAAACACTGGAGGTTCATCGATTAAAGTGACTGAACTATGTAGTCTAATACACAGACCTATATTACAGTTCCTCGGATGCAACACAGACACCAATGGGTAATCAGAAGACTTTGATGGCCTCCGATGACATGTTTACACCATATATTACAAGTTGTGCAAGGACAAATGAATATGTTGAATGGTATCCAATGATGCCCTGGTTAAGTTATTGGACTTTTTTTTGTAAAAAATGTATTAACTGTCACATTATAGTGTATATAATGAGGAGCCGACGTCATCACCCATTTAGCCCTAAAGGGGAATTTCCATAGATTTAAAGTCGTTTATCTTGAAAACAGGATAGATATGGAAATATTACTATAGCACTCATCATTAGATATTTCTTTCTTGGCCTTTGAACAAAGTTATGAAAAGATCAAATCTATAATTCTGCCTAAAGACATGCTCTGAAAAGAAAAAGCTAAAAACAGACACTGTAGAAAAAAACAGAAAACATTGGGAAACGTGGAAAAGCAAAATTTGTAAATCCGCACGCGTAGTTTTTTCTATTACAATGTGCTGTTCTCTTTCCAAGTTTCCCAACTGTTTTAATTTAAATACATTACAAAGAAACGTTTTCGTCAACTAGCGTCTTTATTCTGCCATTGGTTGTATTATGTACATGTATAATCGAAAGACCCTCGCATATTGGATTTCCTCCTTGAAAACGCTCACCACTTTAATATGAATCACTGAGACCATTCACCTCGAAGTGCAGACTGTCTATTTAGGACTTTCAGTTGGTAACAACGTTTAAGAATGACATATGTGTCTACATAATGTGGTGGATTTTTTGGGGTGGGGGTGGGGGGGGGGGGTGGGTGCGCTTACCGGTCACACTAACTGTCACCGTGACACATTTCGTGAGATCAGATTCACCCTCTCGTCGTAGTGTACTCGTACATGTAATATTCTCTTCTTCCAGCCGTTTTATCAGAAGGAAAGAGATTCTTGACGTGGACGTACTTGTGGTCGGTGGCAATTCAGTCACAACTTCATTGCGGTCGTTAAATGATAACAATACTGTAGGTCTTGCTCCAATAGCATGACAAGTGACATTCAAATTCTCTCCAGAATTCACATATTTCTTCTCGACTCTTTCTCCATTCAAAGTAATGTAAAGCTCTGGAAAGACTTTCATCAACCAAAAGATGAAAAACAATTAACTCTTTCATCTATTACGTATCGATTAGCTTTATCAGACACAACACAAACATGGTTTATTGTCATTTTTCAAACTCGTTTATAGTAGAAATGAATAGGATAATTACATATTTTGTTTTAATATTGTGGACTTGAACGCAAAATAAAAATTCAGACAACAACGGACTGGGAATAGCGATACTTCTCCATTTATGTTTAGGATGACACAACCGATTCACAAAGAGATTCTACCTACCGAGCGTCCCCACCAAATAGAATAAAAAAATTAAAATATTGGAATACATCATTTCATAATCTGCGACATTCCAAAACATTCGTTCGTCATGTTCGTGAAAACTTTCCATAGGTTTGGTATATACCATCATGTGCTACTTATATTTTCGCGTAGAGCATTAATATATTGCCATCATTATGAATATTAACATATTCCGGTCTCCGGCAAAGGTTTAGTGTAATTGATTATCACAGAACGATCTGAACGACGTTACAATAGATTAATTCCTCGAGTCAATATTAATTTTGTCTGATCGTGTCACACGTCAACATATAAATATTGCCTGGTCTTAACAAAATGTATGCACAGATATTTGGCACTTGATACTGTGATCTTACCTTATAAGTGTGTTGTGATACTTTCTTTGTGATGCTATGATTTTAACAGCCAATTAACACAGTTTATTACAGTAACTACACAATGTAAATCTTAAAGTTTTGTATCACTACAGTGAAATACTGTATCGTGCTGATAAATCTGATAAATCGGTAGCATGTGCTATTAGGTTTACAGTAAGAACTGATGATACGTGTAATCCCAAAACATGCATCAAAGTGGATTTGTTGGGATTACACGTATCCTCAGTTCTTACTGTAATCCTAATAGCACATGCTACCGATTTATAACACGATCCAGTTTATACTCTTGGTACACAACTTAGATTTACAGTATATATAGTAACTGTGTTCCCTGTGTGTATCGCGTGATTTGTATCAAGTGTGTAATATGATACTTGATGGTATTAACTTACCATATGTAAAGAGTGACACTCCCACGTAATACTCTGTTGACGTCACGCTATTACCATAACAGTTAATCGTTTCAATCTCTCGTGTTGGTGTATGTTCCAGCAGTGATGCTGAGTTATAAGTTGATGTATTACCTTCTGTTACATTAGTTTGTGTATAGATTCTATCATGATCATTTATAGTCCAGGAAAGGTTCACCTTCGGCCTCGCGTCCCAAGCATAGCACGTTATAACCATTGGTTCATTATGGGGAACCCAGAAGTAAGATGAAAATCCGTTGATCTTTATCGACATCGTTGGAGGTACTGCGTAAATAAAAATAAATAAAAAAGAGGAAAATAAAGTTACCAACAAATAATTCCATTTCTGTAGAGGACTTGACAGAGATGACACCTTGTTCCAAGTTTTTGCAACTTGCATCGGTGTTGGTAGAATAGTACATAAATTCTTCCCCCCCCCCCTACCCGCCCATATCCCCGTCGTAATTTTTACCCATGTTAAGTATCTCAGCTACGTTCAATTTATATAGCTGAGGTTCTTTGTGAGACAATCCGAAGGTAGATTTTCAGTTTATTAAATTCTTGTTTGAATACTAATTTTGATAAATTGTCTGCATGACATTGTGGAAAGTATATTCTATTGAGCACGACCTATATGTGTAAAATTATATCTATTTATAATAATAACAAGCCTAAGCTTTCCTCGAGACCCTCAATATGGCATTTTGCAATCAATGTGATGTATTGATGTGAACTATTTGAATGATGCTCCTGGGGGTCCCCATCTGTACCCCTCAGTCTCACCAAGTTGTTTTTTAATTTACTGGGAGCCGGATACAAAACAAATAAAGCTCAATTTGTAATAAATCGACCGGTACGCCGATTACATCCTTTTGGTCGACAATAACCGACAGCATGTCGGATATTACCCGAAGGTATGTTAGATTATGTCCAGGCATGTCGAATAGTCCATACGTTATGTCGAATACTGAACACGCTATGTCGAATTTAGCATTCGACATGTCGAATTCAGCTTTCGACATGTCGAATTCAGATTTCGTCATATCGAAATCGGAGGTCGAAATTACCACAGTCTGTTGAAAATCGCCAACCGACGTGAGCTACCCTTACCCCCTACCAATGCATGTATGAATGGACCAATACACCCAGAGCTTCATTTAAAATGGACCAATAGATAAATCCATTGTCCGAGCCTAACATTGTTGTATTGATATCTGTGTGGTTATAGAGGGCCATGCAGAAAGAGTTAAACGTTCGTAAACCGCAGGTACCACCCTAATAACACTGTTGAAGGTAACACGCTGTAATAACACCGAATACATTCTATCTTGATAGTGTTGTCATTTAACCAGCTAACCACTAATCTTGAAGAGGGAGGTTTTCATATGATTATTTTAATGTGAATATATTTGTTTGTTTAATGTTGTGTTGGGTGTAGTACATCATTGCTTTCTCCTGTATGGTTTCCATGGAAACTAGACATGTTAGAAGCAAAGCGGTATGATCTCAATGAGACAATTTAATCTAAAAACAAAGTTTTCCATCCACAAAATTAAGGCATATATTGTTCCATTACTGAAACCGTATTCTAAATATCTCCCTTCGTTTGTCTCGGATACGTCGAATGCATGCTTTATTATTTTATTAATTAACTTTCTATCAGAGTCGGAGAGAAACATTGGTTACAGCAAAAAACCCAGGAAGTACAAATCTGACTATTTGTAGATCGAGCAATGTGCAGGGTAGGCCAGTATTTTGACGGAGTTTATGGGACAGCATTCCCGTACGCTGCAAGATTGTGAGCCGTTTTTTTGGGGGGGGGGGGGGGGTTGCCGCGGTCCAGACTGAAATCTTTCGCTAATTGGCTTTAACTCGCGAATCTCCCACTGATAACCTCTGTACTAGATTTAAATGTTATATGAGTTTATAATCAGTCTTATCACGTGTTGTAACACTAACTGCAATGTAAAGGGCCTTGCTTTATGGCGAGATAAAGTTTTGGTTCTTTATGAGAGGGCGCTATTGCAAAATTGTAAACAATAATAATACTTTCATGGCCGTCAAATACGACATACTCGATATATATTTCCAAACGTATTGGGCAATATTACTGGCCCACTATTCGGCAATGCAAATTCAAAATACACATTGACATGACTGAAGTAAAAAAAGGAGGAAAATGTGTGTATATAAGTTATTGCTAAGTAGTACCCTCAAACAGTCGAAATTGTTTAACAGAAAACTTTTAGTGATTGGTTTACCAGGGGCATATCCATCATTTTCAAATGTAGGGGGTGTGAATCGTTGAAGTGGATTCCCACAGCAAAAAAGATAAGACGTGAAATGTTGTATGCAGAGGCAAATTTAGGCATTTGATATATTTGAGTGTAAGGTTGAAAAGAGGGCGCACTCTATTTACGTCAGTGCGCGTACGGATTCACTAATCGCAGCAGTGGCTTCAGTCAGTAACTTGCGCGGGTTAGATTATCTTGACTACCTTCACGAAACTCGTTTAGTATAACAGCCTATATAGGAATACATGATTACAGACTATATCGAATGTGTTCGGAGGATTTTTTCTGTTCATTGGTATAGACTTACTCCAGGGAGTTGTTATGGAAACAACTCCCTGCTTACACCCAAACCCACACGTGACTGTATGTCATTCATTAACCTTTTTTTTGTGCACGTTACCTATACGAAAATGAACCGAGTGGGTGAACGGTACGATAATGAATCTAGCTTTAAATAGGGGAATGACATAATAATACAACAGTCGAAGGGATGTACTTAACTAGAGAATAACTTGTGTCGAACAAATGACCTTTTAGAGGAGATAAGGTCGTTGCCAAAAAACTTTTAACAAAGCTAAGGAAATTTTTACTACAAATTCGTTCTGTTCGGCCTCAAACTTTTATTTGGGTATATATTTGAAAGAACATTTCACGCATTGGCCCTCCAAAATACCCTGAACATTAGAAGAAACTGGAACACAGGAGGAACACATATCTTACTTGTAGGCCTACAATGTCGAAATTTACCAGAAATAGTGACCGGGTGTGCGTGATATAGTGACCGGGGTGTGCGTGATACAGTGACCGGGGTGTGCGTGATACAGTGACCGGGGTATGCGTGATACAGTGACCGGGGTGTGCGTGTTTTGTTCCAAAAAATTACAAAGTGGTATATACATACAAACTATACCGATAACATTGTTTTTTAACGGTCTATGTTGGCATATGAAAAATATTTTGCCTTAAAGTCATCTGTAAAATTCTTATTGTAATTCTTTTATTGATTCCATATATATTTAGAATGTTTGCATAACTGTCGATGTTTTCTGTATGCAGAATTATAACAAAATGCACTTTTCATTGAAGGCGATTCCTATGTATAAGGGGAGTCTGCATGGAGCTCCTCCAGGGAAAAAAAACTAGAACTCAAATGGTGCATTTTGCGGCCGTGATATTCAGACTATAAATTTAGGTGACTTTATAAGAAGTTGTAAACGGAAGGCTGTGCTATACATAATAATATAACTACAAACCTTCAAATCTTTATGGGAGGAGGGCCATATGTGAATGAAAGAGTTTATGTTGGAGGGATTTCCCTGGTGTCATTGAAGCCGTCTCGTATGTAAGTAGAAGGAAGGGGGGGGGGGGTTTCTCTTAGTAAAAACCTAGAAGTCAGTTTGTGCATTCTGAGGCATATTAAGACTATAAATTAGGTCTATATAAATAGCCCAAATGGAAGATTTTGGCTCATACATACTAAATGTTTTGGTGAGGTTTAGAAAGGTTGAGTGGATTATACACCCGTTGTAGTGTTCCCATATACTCCCCTTTTGAATGCACAATATTCCCCGACTGAACCATTTATATAGTCAATAATTAAAGTAAGCAAGATTTTTCTTTTCTCCGACAACAGAACCCACAGTATATGAAGGGTTCTCATCAAAACAGAATATTGTAAATCATGAAAGACAGTATAGCAAAGCAAGGAAGCCAAAGGATGTCCTATACCAGCCAGTTGGTACCATCTCTCAAACTTGTTGTATACACCAAGTGACACTCTTCATGACAATGGAACACACACTGGAAATGAAGAAATGATATATGAAGTTCTTCATTTTAGCAGCCAATCCTCACGTGACAGTATTTCTCAAGAGAATCGTTTTGTACACATGCAGTTATGTCGAGCAATGTCATCATGCATGATACAGCCCAATGAATGACGTATCTTGTGGACCGGGGAAACCCCTATGGTTAGGGTTAACCCTAGGGTTAACCCTAACTCTAACCCGAGAAATACTGCATAACATGTAGTATCATACAATACCGTACTGATTGAGGCAATGTAACTTGCCACATGATAACTTGTCGTGAGAGGTGGAAAAAACCCAATACAAACCTGAGGTCTTGGTGATGTTATAGATGAAAGATATTGTGTATTACTTATGACAAAATACCTTACAGGTCTATAATCCTAATTGGGGCGAGACTTTTCTCTGAATAACAAATCAAAGAATTTATGCATCTGACAAATAAAATTCTGAGAACAAATTACGTCATTGTGAATTCGGGGAGTCCCCATTGAATAGGATAGGGAAATGGCGGGTTTTTAATAAGCCTGGATATATATGGATTATTGAGAATGCAGCAATTTAAATGTAGAAATCCCTTCCCTGTTTTCATCATTGTGGTGTATTAAATCAAATTGGTGATCTGTATTTAAAATTAAGCTGTCTTTTGTCCAAATAATTAAAAAGTGGTATAAACATATAAGGTAAACCGATGATAGCATTGTTTCTTAACGGTCTATATTGGCATATGAAAATATTTTGCCTAAAAGTCATCTGTAAAATTCTTATTATAATTCTCTTGTTGATTCCTTATATATTTACTATGTTTGCATAACTGTCGATGCTCTCTGTATAATTATGTAGAATTATACCAAAATGCACTTTTCTGTAGAAATATTTCTATACTCAGAAATAAAATAAAGAAATGAAAAAAAAAAGAAATAAAGAAAAATAAACATATTTTCAGCTCAATTACCATGTTGTTGCCAGAGTCATTCACAATATCACAACATTTGAAGGGAAGAAATTTATGCTATGAGAAAGTGATTTCTCTAGCAGTGAGGGATATATTTTTGTCCCTCCATGATATGTATTATACCATGAAGTTCTCTTCTAACTCCATGGTTTTACATGCCTGCCATCGACCGACCCCTTAAATATATGTAAGTCAATACACTCCTAGAAAACAGTGGCCTCAGTATAGGCCTACTTCTGCCGCTACCTTCTTCAGAACAGGTCCTTGAACTTGTTAAAGTCGGTTTTCTACAGGTCCTTGAACTTGTTAAAGTCGGCTTTCTGACCGCACAATTATGTCTGTTTGTTTCTGCTTTTCCTTGTTTTGAGGTTCTTCTTCAGCAAATTTGTGAGCGTTGGAGAGTAACCGATTTTCTTAACTATTATGAAGAAACCAAGCACTACAATAATACTGCCATGTGCCTTTCACGTGACTATACGTACAGGCGTATACAGGATCTCAAAGGTTTGCGGTGGGAATTGAAAATTTTCCCCGAATAATTTAGGAAGGAGGCAGAACTGTTATGGAAGGACCAGAGGAGAATTAAGTTATTATGGAGATGTGCCAGTCATTGAAGTCAACTCTTATGTAGGGGGTCTGGGCTACTCCAGGGAAAACAAAAATAGAAATCAAATGGTGCAATTTGCGGCTGTGATATTCAGACTACAAAGTTAGGTGACTTAATAAGTAGTTGTAAAACGGAAGGTTGTGCTAATACATAATAATAACTCCAAACCTTCACCCGACTAATTTAGGTAGTGGCTTGAATCTTTATGGGAGGACCAGATGTGAATGAAGTATTCTATAATTGAGGGTTTTGCCCTGGTATCATTGAAGCCGCTGCGTATGTAAAAGAGGAGGAAGGGGCGGGGGGGGGGGGGTCCTCTCGTAGAAAGAAAGAAGTAAAAAAAATAGAAGTCAGTTTGTGCATTCTGAGGTATATTATACTATAAATTAGGTCTATATAAATAGCCCAGATAGAAGGTTGTGCTCCTAAATACTAAATGTGTCGGTGAGGTTTAGAAAGGGTGAGTGGATTGTACACCCGTAGTAGTGGTCCCATACTTCCCCGGTTGAATGCGCAAAATTCCCCGACTGAACAATTTTACTCGCCCCGGGCGATCGGAGGTGGAGACATGAACACCTCTTCCCCTCCCCCACCCCCTTCTTGCGCACACCACTTTACGTAGGCGTCCTTCGCTACCTGGTGAGACACTTATACCTTTTAAGCGCCACTAGCTATTTAAAAAAAGACTGTCAAGAAGTTCATTTATTCATTCATTTCCAGCAAGTAACAACTTTAACAGAATTATAATAAAACCAAAGAGTGTCTCAAGTTGCTTGTAGAACCTCCTTGATAGAACAAAGGCTAGTGTGTACAGTACATTGGATAAGCATGCATGGGCAAAGTTTACATGCACTAAATCAAACTGACGATTCAATAAGAAACATAAGCAGACTTGTACTTTTGATAAAATACATAACAAATTCACAGAAAAAAGTTCACCATTGTGAAAATATAAGAAATGGTTACCAGGCTTGATTTACTGACTTTGAGAAAATGTTTCAAATTGCAAAAGCGGGTGGTTCCAACTTCTGTGAAAATATTAAACAAGTTACAACTGTCAATTTGTGAAAACGAAAAGTTTGGTTAAAATTCTCTCCCAACCAGTAGCCACCCATTACATATCTGACCCTTAACCCTTGTGTAGCACCATTGAGGGAGAATGGAATCTTCCCTTCTAAGATTGCCTGCCATGGATGTCCATGCCAAGAGGAAGGTTTATCCATCTCTGCAAAGCTTAATTAGTTATAAGCCAATCAAAGTCTATCTCTAGGAGATTAGTCAATGATAAAGAATTAAACAATAGAGTCCTAATCAAGAAAACAATACATTCTATTGTTGAGAACATAACAGTATTATCATAAAATGAATTTCAAAGTTTGACCCCTGAGTGAAGTAGAAATACAAAGGTGTTTTTTCCCCATTTTTCTATATAGTTTTGGCATAAAATGATTTCTTTGTTTTGTATTTCATCTATAATTTGATGCTTAAAAGAAATAATTTCGTAAGGAAAGTGACAATGTGTTCATTACATAGGCTATTATACAGATGAACTTTTTCTTCTGAAGACTCGCGCACAAAGAAACGTCCCATGCCGGTAATCTGACCTAGTTTCGAATGAGATGTAACAGAAGTGTTAGACACCACCATCGATCCCAGAAAATACACACACAGCTTGCAACCGTCGGTAATTAGACACTAGTGTACAGTCAATGCATACAGCTGCGGTCAATACCCACAGCACAGTGTACATAGCAGCGATGGACATCTCAGGGTAGATACAAGATAACAAGGTATCACGTGTCAATACTGTCTGCATTTTGTAGCGACAAGAAGAAAACCTCACTTGTAAGCAACAGAAAGTTAACTTTTTCAATGCGCGGCACGCGGTTTGGGGCGAGTCTTCAATGCCTTAAAATAACGGCGAAAGATCATACTTGTATATCCCCATACTTGAGCACAATAGCTAAGAGATGGTAGGTTAAAATTTCATAGTCTAAACTAGTGCATCACTATTGAAAACCCGGCTATATGATGTAAAATTCCGATACTTTTAGAAATTTTGTTTGATAAATTCTTCATGTGTTTTTTTTCCAGTTCAGTTTACGATCAATAACTACACCCAGAAACTGCATCACATAAACTCTGTATATATTAACCTCATTTATTGTACGGCTTCCAGATCAGCATTCAAACGGCGATTGGAGCCACTTTAGGACAATTTCCAAATGCAATAATACCTCTCGAAACTGTACATCAATATCATGCTCTAAAAGCACTGGTATTGACAGTACAAACAGTTCCTAACCTTGACCTGATAGAAACATGATATTCATAGCTCGTATACTAACAATACCAGTGCTCTGAAGCTGGACATGACACTACAGTATAGAAAAACATTGTCCCAACTGGGTGAGGAATGTAGCATGCAACTTAGTTTTGCTAACTTGCATACCAAAGAGGTTTATCGATTGATACTGGAGCCTTGTATTCCATATCCATACGTCCTTGGACTCTGCCATTATACGACATGCACGGTTAGCACAGATACATCGACCCTCAGCTGGAAACTATTGCCTATAGCCAAGTTAAAGAAATAACCGTATCTCTGTGGTTACAATTAGCACACTATTATTGTCGCTAACGTTTATTAGGTCATATTTTTTTTTATGATCATATTGCTTAGAAATCATTTATGAATACCCCAAGGGTGATGATGAATTCTATATACGGAAAGATGTTATTATCAATTGTATATGAACCTCCCAAAAGAATCGAAACTTCACGTAGCCATTGTATCAGTTTCACGCTATACTGTAATTCTACCTGATTCGACGAGTTCAAATCCAAACTACTGTGGAAGTTATGTTGACATTTGATAACGTCAGTATACGAAGAGTAAATAAAAACTACAGGCTAAGGCTTTAGATTATATCGCGACACCATACTTAACGGGATAGCACTGTATAAACACTCACCAATAACATGACTAGGTTATCTTAGTCTTTTGCACAGTAAGGTGTTGTATGTATCTTTGTGCTCATACAATACATCAAAACACACTTGACTGTACATGTCTTTAATAACTAGCTATACCCTATAGCCTATTGTATGGCCTTGATTTTGGACGTTCACTGCATGGCTTCGATCGATTCAGACAAAAGTGAAGTTATCCTTTCGCACGTTTCCTTCTTCGATCCGCGGAAATTAGTTGGTAACAAATAGTCAATCTGCATGGATGTTTGTAATCTGTTCTTATATTTGGAATTGTTTGGAAGCACGAGGCAATATTTTTTTTTTTTTTTTAAGGATCAGTTCAACTCATTTCCTTCCTGTGAAATCTTCCAATCGATAAACTTTAGAAGGTGATTTTCACCGAACCTGTTGTCCTCGACCGGACTAGAAAGCATATTTAAAGGTGATCAATTCTGATTAGCCCCAGAATAGGCCAGAAAGTAACATTATGGTCACTTATGCTTCGACATCTAAGCAGAGTTTTGTTCTTCTGTGGATCCGAAATTGCGTTTGTTTTGCAACTCACGACATGTTAAATAGACTATATATAGTTACCTGACAGGTGTGTATACAAAGCCTATACAAAGTTTGTAGTTTGACGTTCGTCGTGACAAACAGTGACGTATATACACACAGAGCATTCCGATTAAGATTGGACACTTCTGGAAAAAGAACTTGAAGAATCTACTACTCGTATAAAACCCTAGGAAGGAAAAAGCGGCAACCCATCGTAAGTTGAAAATCAGTTATTTTTTCGTTCTTTTCGTATTATTACGAGCACAGAGATTAAAAGAATATCTAACCAGGGAGTTGTTATGGAAACAACTCCGTGATCTAAGGCAAACTATTATAAAGGCGTAGACTTTAAAAGTTAAAACTTGGTGCAAATTGGTGTATATACCAAATATGCATGTTACACCATACAAAGCTGGGTTGGTCGCATGGCTATATAACGTCAAGTTAGGATTGTCAAGTGACGAGAGGGTGGAAAATTCAAGACTATTTCTTATTAGCCTAGGACATCATTTTGTTTAACTCTAATTATAGACCTAATCTAACATGCCGTAGAATGAACTATTTGACGTCTAGGACCTATACCCCTACACATGGAAGTCTGATTCGACGACCACATGGGTATTTATGGGTATTTTTACCATCCGCCCGAGTACAACATCATGCAGTACTAGTAAAATAGCATGTGTTGGAGTACAGTAGCATTAATACGAGTACAACAGCAAGAGCAGGATTACAGCACATTGAGTACGAGTACAACATCATGAGTACTACTAAAATAGCATGTGTAGGACTAAAATAGCATTAAAACGAGTACAACAGCATGAGTACTATTGCATGTGTATAAGTACAATATCATTAATACGAATACAACAGCATGAGTACTATTGCATGTGTATCAGTACAATAGCATTAATAACGAGTACAACAGCATGAGTACTATTGCATGTGTATAAGTACAATATCATTAATACGAATACAACAGCATGAGTACTATTGCATGTGTATCAGTACAATAGCATTAATACGAGTACAACATCATGAGTACTATTGCATGTGTATGAGTACAATATCATTAATACGAGTACAACCTCATGAGTACTAGTAAAATAGCGTGTGTAGGAGTACAACAACATTACTACGAGTACAACAGCATGAGTACTATTGCATGTGTTTGAGTACAATATCATTAATACGAGTACAACCTCATGAGTACTAGTAAAATAGCGTGTGTAGGATTACAACAGCATTACTAGTAGTACAACAGCTTGAGTACTAGTAAAATAGCATGTGTAAGAGTACAATAGCATACGAGTACAACATCATGAGTAAGATTACAATGCATTGAGTACGAGTACAACATACTAGTTTGTTGGTTAGCTCTGTGTCAGTCAGAATGTTAGTGATGGTGCTTACATACGACCGTTTCCATCGTTATAATCAATTAATAAAGAAATTGAAGCAAGGTCAAATTTGTGCCTAAATAGTGCAAATCTCATCTCAGTTGTGATTCGACTGGTGTGAACACAAACACCCCGGCTATCCAATGTCTGTTGGTGTTTGTGTGGGCCGGCGGGTGTGCGTATGTGACATTGTGCTTGTTCGTTCATGTGAAAACCCTCAAATATACGTCCTGTGGGATTGACTCGGACTATAGTATACAACGCTAATCTTAAAGGTGACACAATATCCAACAAGTAACTTAACCTTACATGACAGATAACTTTCTGGTGAATAGTCTCCCCCACCCACCCCACCCCCAAAACAGCTTAGAAACTTCTTGCTCCGTTTGGGAGATATAATTTAGTTAAATGCCATGTCTGGGAGCATCAAGTTATTTTGAAAGATGTGATATCAAAGAGTTACAGGTATCGGAAACATTTTTCTGATTTTGTTTTTCTTCTCAAATTTTTCAAGGTATAGGCTACTGTTAATAACGTTGACCCTGAAACCAATGACATCGTTAGGTAATAATGTGACTGCACTTTGTAAGTCTGAGATTTTGCATTTATGAAACTCAATTTAATTGCAGAAAAATAGTCATTGTAACCAATAAAGAACAAAAAACAAATCATCAATAGTTTTAATCATCAATAATTGTAGTGCATGTGGTTCGATGGTATCACATTATAAGCATAATCAAGGCTTTTATCGCCTTCTGTGAACAGACCTTACCTCTGTAATATTTCCCAAATGGAATAACATCTTTCTTAGCTGTTTGGGGAAATTATGCATGGCAGTTACTTCCATCACATGATCTAATGATGATGATCTGCGTCTCTTTTGAGCTATAAAAAAAGCATGAAAAAGTGATCATGGTACTATTGGTTTTATGCTACAGATCCAAGTTTTTTTTAGCGACGCACAAGAACGTTGGGAGAAGAGGGTGGGAGTTGTGTATGTGGGGGGGGGGGGGGGGATGTAGGTGCAGATGGGCTCCTGAAGGAAAGAGGCCAGGTTAGTTGCTCCACGGAAGCCTCCTTGACGCATTTATCTAAATGTACTGGTATAAAGAGTATCGCGGTTTCTAATGAAATGATGGTATGTTGTTTAAGAAAATAGTTCTAATTTGTACTAATATGTACTAATTTCGCGAAATTTGATATAATGTCTAACCGATCAAAAGCTGTATCCTAAATGATATGATATCCAGCGAGTAATGTCTTATTATGAACATTGTTGCAATATGTGTTCGGCTAAAAGGGGAGAAAAAGTTGAAACATTTAAATCGGAAACTGTAGCATACGTTTGATTAGTAAACATCAACCTGATTCCTGATAGCAGACTAATTTGCAGGACGTTAACTCGGTTCACTGGGCAAACACTTAGGCCAGTTATCTACACACCATTAACATAGTAGCCTAAATCACACTCTCTGCCAAGCACGTTGTCATGGCACTATCATATCATATTGTATCTGTTGTGGAATAGGTTTAGTATCAAATTAAATCTCATGCACTAGAGCAGATTAGGGAACGTTTGGAATCCGAGGGTTGTATGCCTTAACTGCATTCATTCAGTGTATACGGTACTCAACTGAGAGACTTGACTTCTCCTCCTGAGAGACAATTTTCTTTCAATCGCTGTATTTTACCTTCTTCTTTTCTTTTTGCTTCAGCTAAAGAGATGACGACGCCAGTTCGTTACACTGTCGTCCCGTCTACGAGTGACGACGACCAAAATGACGATAAGGGAACGACGTTTGATGCAGCAGTGACGTCACAAGTTGATGTAACAGAGACGCATGGTCGTACAGATCAGAAATGTGGGTATTTCCACAAACCAGCTTGGGTGTTATTAGCCGTGTGTCATGCCTGCTTTGTACAGGTAAGATAGCTTACATTCATACAAGCAAACCCAACTGTTTAGTTTTCTTCCCTTGTGTGGCTATGGTGTCTGTATTAAACAGGTGCACCACAAAACGCTAAAAATATCATCTTCAGCAGTTATCATAGTTTCCAGGTGCTGACATTTTGTCAATAGATGACGTCATAAGGCCGCTAATCTTCTTAGTTCCCATCTAGTATTAGTATACAAATAATGAATGGTTATGAGTGCAATAGTGCAAATATTTCATGAGTTGAAAGATGTAATTTGTTCCATTCAACGAGGCGCAGCCAAGTTGAATGGAACAAATTACATCTTTCAACGAATGAAATATTTGCACTATTGCACGGATGGAAACCATTCATTATTTGTTTTATACAACACCTTCAAATTTGGATATAATTGGATGTAAAATGCACTCATGCAACAGATTGTTTTGAACAGACAGGTTTCTCTGCTCTCTTACCATTGAAAAAAGTGCTATGAAAAAAGTATAACCCATGGTTCTATTTCATTGCGGATTTTGCATGCAATCGACGAGCAATTGACCAATCAAATGGCCGGAATATAATTAGGTGTTGTATAATATAGATTGTCGAAAGTAAAAGGAGTCTATGCAATGATTAATCGTGGTAAGTGAGGTATGTATGTGTGCGCGCGCGCGCTCTCGCACGCGTATATGACGCACCGTTTGTATATTGTATAAACTTCAAACTTAGCGTTGTAGATTTGGTATAGTAACTTGTATACTTTCGTTTATTGGGAAAGGTCAAGGTCACATGAGGTCAATGGTAGGCAAACAATGAAACCTTGTAAACAATCCAACTCAAAAAGCACAGCTTTAATGACTCTCATATCGGAATGTAGATACCCCTTAATAAGTTCTTAGCTGGTATCGTTCGAAGTTGGTGAAGAGCAAATGGTAATTAGACGTCACCAATGACCAAGACATAAAAAAA
>KN883394.1:32912-45382 GCA_000934455.1 Apostichopus parvimensis | reverse complement strand
TTACAAATGAAGGAACGTTTTGGTGTATGCCTGCAGTCACAGCATATTATAATATGCACGTACAGTTTGCTTTAACGAACTGCTTATCTACTGCCCAAAAAAAAAGGGGGTGGGCGGGAGGGAGAATAAGCAACACATGGGTAGGTAATATATAACAGGTAGCGGGTCTAACGTTTGGATCCTGGAGTGTTTTCTTCGGAGGCTAACTGGGTCAGCTGTGTTAGCTGTCTAACTTTTATAACTATGATATTTACAAGTTTGATATATAATATCATTTTAATAATAGATATGAAACTCATACTTTTGTTTCTGTCGGAAACTACCCTGAAGGCTCTTCTGTGTGGCTGTAACAACAAGAAATAGTATCGTGTTTAAGATATTAATTATACTATTTCGTACAAGATTTTGCCAAATAGCTCATTTGCTACATTGATATTGCGCAAAATCATTTTGGATCCTACCATATTAGTATACAAACATTTCAAATATTCAATAAGGTATTGTTTTAATACAATAAAAATGGCATGATTGACATGTTACAATGTTCCAAATAATTGAGAAAGGGCAAATGTATACAGGTGTGGCGGAGCCGTGTGTTTAGTGTGAGCCTCCCTCCGCCCACCCTCCACCCCTCCACTTCCCATGCTCCACACCAGTTTTGTGAAAAGTGTCCTTGTGCTGTTTAAAAATTGCCCGCTTTTATTTTTAATGTTGAAAATGTAGGCCTACCGTAATTTAAAACTGCAACATGCTCTTTCCTTGGTAATATATACATTTATTACCAGGAATTTGTGGCATATTTGGAATGCACAGAGGCTTTTATTTTATTGGAATTTGTTGAGGTAACTCCGTCATATGCACATTCAACTCAATGTTACATGTCCCACTGCCCCTCGAAACCCCCCCCCCCCGCCCCCCCCCCGCCCTCCTCCCACCCTCCCACCCCCAGCTAAGTCTAAAAACTCTTTGCCGACCGTGAGTAAAACGTTGAGCAACATCACAATATATGAGACCCCGTAATGACTTACATCACAGGCTTCACGGTAACCGTTACAATTTAAAAGATCGATCCGAAAGGAAAAGTGTAAATTGATAACTTTGTCCTTCCTCTCTAATCAATTTAAAATGGCAGCCTTCTCTTTGGGTTGAATATGATAATATTTTCGTTTTTACTTACTGGACTGGTCTGTCGCCATTAAGTCATCCATTTGAAGGTCTGTTGGTACAGTATTGTCTTGGTTCCTTTAATCAGAACATCGGATAATAAAAAAGAATATTTAATTCTAAATGAAACTTTCTCCATTCCACAAACAAAGAAAAACAGTTTTCTCAGGATAACAATAGTATTTAATTATAAATGAAACTCTCTCCATTCCACAAACAAAGAAAACAGTTTTCTCAGGATAACAATAGTATTTAATTATAAATGAAAATCTCTCCATTCCACAAACAATCAGGAAATCATCGACTATGCAAAATATGTCACTTTCTTCATCAGATTTACTTAAATTTCATTTAATTAAAAAAAATATGTTATAAACTTTTCAGGGATAAGTTTTATCATGAATTTATTGCCCTTCAAATCATAACATAAAATATAGGCCTAACACATTTGAAGTGCTTTTTTTTTTGTAAACAGTGAATGTCTGGTAGCTCACACGAAAACGAAACTAAACGCATTATCAATTTTTATATCGAATTACAGCTTTCATAGGTTTTTTAATTGGCAAAATACTTCGTTAATGAAAAAGAAAAAAATATAACAATACTTACGTCGATACGTTAACACTTATCGAGGCTACAATAGGAATAAAACATCATATATAAGGATTCAATAAACATAAACAACAATCGAATAAAAAAAACAATAATGATAACTTGATAGTAAAGAAACCCCAAGATAAACATGACGTGATAGATTTATGTACAAATATGACGAACTTATGATGATGATGATGATGATGATGATGATGATGATGATGATGATGATGATGATAATGATGTTGATGATGATGATGATGATGATGATGATGATGTTGCTAATGATGATGGTGATGATAATGATAATGATATAAGTATTATTTTAACAATATTCTATAAATAATATTTAATATTACTACTTACATCTTAGCCTTTTGATAGCTTTATAAGAACAGAAAAACAGGAAGCAAGTCACAAGAGCAGCTATGCTTGGAATAATCCAGTTAAAATGGCTGAATTCACCTACGAAATAAAATAAATCATAAATAAAACTGTTATGTAATGTTTCACCTATACCCAATTTGCTCCATATTCGGTAAACTTGTTGTGTGTGATAATCACATTTAAAATCTCTTGAAATTGTCCGAAAGCTCTTTTCGTTTCCAAAATTTGAATATTTGTAATTTTGATTAATCTTGGAAACTCATCAAATATATGCAAACTATGACGTGGAGTGTTGCGCTCACCAAAATTTCTTATTTCAGCCCTTAATAAGTTAACCTATAATTACAAGCCCACATATATCATTTAAGTAATGTGATGTTCCTCTTTTCAAACAAGACAATACATATTTCAAAAAATCGGCTTATTCCACAAACCTGTGTTCAGGGTCCATGCAACGAAGGTTTTAAAAGAAAGAAACAACATAACAGAAAATTATGTAGTCACTCCCTTTACATCATTAATGTGCATAATGCTTATTTATAAATAAAACTAGAATTAAGAAATGACTTGTAAAATGGTCAATCTTTGATGGGAGTTGCAGCTAGTTTCATGGTCTCTAATGCCTATTAGAGTGTTTGGGACAAATTTGTTGATAGGTGTCCATAGACCTTAAAGTTAACGTGATTTCTTATAAATTCTAAAATTACCTGAAGAAAGCGTGACAACCTGCAAAGGTTCATCTGAAAGACAAGAAAAATTCATTCATTTTAAGCTAACGAAAAAATATATTCAAAGGAACACACATACGTTGGTGATATGCGCTTTTTTACGTACAGAAATGGCAAGGAGCCCTGTGATGCTAACGAGCAATGTATCATGTCATACTAACCTATAGGAGTTATTGGGGTGACTAGAGGGAGGGCTAAACGGGCATGCGTCACTTGTAAGACAATCTATGGCACGAATATGTTAGGTCACGTACGTGAAAAATGGGCCGGGCAGAGTTTTGATAGAATGGGTTAGAGGAATCAGGTGGTCCTCCCACGTGATGGTCACATGACTATCAATATCAAAGATGCACCGGGTACGAGTTACGAGTTCAAACTCTTTATGATTTGATGGTTGATGGTAGGAATTACCAAGAAATATATGTATTAATGGGCACCTCGTCTGCACAAATACAGATCCAATGGTTCAGTGGAACATGACACACTTTCACTTAATTTACCTATATTGCGAAATACGCTAGAGGGGCCTATGGTTTAACAAATAACAGTAATGCAGCGTGTGTAAATGAATAAATAATTCCGCACATTATGAAAAAAATACAATGAATAAATTAGCTACTCTAATTCACTACATGCCCAGATTTCCACACAAACAAGTTTCACTAAGCCTATAGGGCCTATACGTGCAGTGACTCCACGAGTGGCATCATTGGTCGCTGAAAATGCACACGGCTTGCTAGCGCTAGTTTGTAATGGTTATAAAACCGGCCAAATTATTGGTGCTTATTCTTTCGGACGATATTGATCAACGGTCTCCGTACGTACGATGAAGGCCCAAAATGTGTAATATCTCGGTCTGATTACCAAGTTCTGACCATATATTAAGTATGAACATGAGCCCTGACGTATGAATACTTGTGATTAGAATGTAAAAAAGAAGTATTATGAATACATCACTGGATTTCATTGGGGGGGGGGGGCAAGACTGTAGCACAAAGCAAATTTGGGGATGGGGGCATTGCCCCCCTGCCCCCGCTCTGGCTACGCCACTTCTTGGAACAAGAGTGTTCTTACTTACCATTAATCATCACGAGTGTCACGGTAATATTAGTTATTTTACCAATCTTCTTCTGGTAACTTGTGCAAGTTATTCTCTCCAAGTTGGATAAGAATTGAAACGAAAATGAGGAATTGGAAAAGCCTCTTTCTGAAGGTAACGGGCCTAACGGGTATTCGGTGAACCAGACGACCGATTCGGGTCTTCCGTCGACTGAATAACACGTGACAACTAAATTGGCGCCATATTCAAAAGACTTCGTTTTATCGACAACATTACCATTGACAGTGATGATGAGTCTGGGGAGAACTATAAAAAAGAAGAAAATTGACAAAATCTACCAATAGACAATGGAAGAAATAATACATGAAATGGCTAGCATTCATGATAATGTTATCTTTGAAAACATTCCTGTGAACGTTTTCTTGGTTGTGACGTAATGAAATTGTAAGTTCAATTTTCGATCCAACTTAGATGGACATTTTAAACACACCATTCACCATGCCATTTCTTTACGATGGATCTCCATTTTTTGTTTTTGTTTCTTTTGGGGTAAGGGGTGGGGGGGGGGGGTATTCCGTTCTGATACTTATCTAGTAGAGTAAAATGCTCTTAATTCATATTGGTCTATTTCATTTTTTTAATTAGTTTAATTGGAATTTTTCAACCTAGAAAATGGTGTTATGATGATTTTTTTTCTGTAACCTCAGACCAGTTCAAGATTTTCAATGATCTGTCTAGGAAACATTTGTACTGTCTGTCAACTTTTTTTTTATTTCATATGATAATTTTCGACTGGTTATATAGTTCAATTTGAAATTTCAGTCAATTGTACTATAAAATAATATTCCTAGGTATTCTTCTATGATAAGCATACCTTTAAATATAACAATCCAAAGAGCAAACCATTTCGCTCTATGAGTTAATTCTTTGTAAATTTAAATTGAATAATAGGTAAATTAGACTTTTCAATCTATTACATTATAATTGTGTATTTTTCTATGGCACGTAGACCTAACTTTTTCAATATTAATATCTAACACGCGATCTAACCGAGAAAACTATAACGCTATATAACAAAAGTTTGCCAGACCAAAATAACTTTATCAAAATTTGTTTATAATTAAACATATTCCGCATCAGGTATGTATCAATAATTCAATATATCATATCTTTTATGTTGTTGAAATATCCTACAATTGAATTTCATAAGAATTCCCTGTAAATACCATATGAATGGATAGATGCCGTCACTGAATAAACATGAGATGTCAGACCAATTGCAACACAGGTAACGTTTTCCAATTCAAATGTGCTTGGCCTTCGAGTCAATGTCGACGTCGTTGTATAACTTGACTGTTCTTCTGAAGTTACAGTGAAAGGCCAATTGTCCACGGTTTGGTTATTGACCCTCCAAGATACGTTCACAGATGGTCGCGAGTCCGATGCGGTGCAAACGATGTCCAGCGATTCATCATGGCCGATCCAAAATGGCGCAGGGTCAGATTGGTTAAGTTCAGCATCATTGACCTTCAAAGACATCGTAGGAGGCACTGTGGAGGATATGAACAAGTTGTAACTATCGTTGTACTACAACTCAGCACACAATCATTTTATTATATAACTTTGGGCGGAGCCAGGGATGGGAGTGGCGGGACCCGGTTCCTTTTTTATTCTACTAAATTACCCCCACCCTCCCCCTTTTTTTTAGTTGAACTTTGAAGTCGGATACGACCGCTTTTAATGATCTTTGTTAATTATTATAATACATTTTCACTCATCTTGTTGTTTTTCTACTGTCTGTGTGTGCGCAGATTTGAAAGATGTTAATGCATGCCGGCAAGAAAGAAAGAAACAGCTGCATATTCATATTATTATAGATTTCCTATTCAACGTTACGCTGCAATCGATGTATTAATGTGGCATTTATAAGCTACCGTACCCTTAAATGTTATTATTGGAGCAACCACTTCATGAAGTAATAAGAATCAAGTCGCCCACGCAGAGCGATTACAATATCGAACATTGACATATTGTGTACTCCAATGATGGATGCCCTACCCCCTCCCCACCCCGTCCCTACCCCCTCCCCACCCCGTCCCTACCCCTCCCCACCCCGTCCAATCATCCCCACCCCGTCCCTTTCATTCCACTGCCCTGACCTTAAATGACATTCAATGGAAATGTTATAGTATGTTGATGGTCTTCATTTCTGTCTTTTGTTGTTGGGCTTTACCTAAAACTTTAAATTAAAAAAAAAACTATAATAAGGGCCTATTTTTCTTCTTGTTTTAAATAAAGAAATCTCTCGGAAGTGAACTGAAAGCTACTAAGGAATTTTTGTCTCATCAGAATGGATTAAACCACACAGCCGTTGGAATATTTAAAAAGTTTTACTGTCAACGGATTCGACCATTGTCGGATGCTGATATTTTCATATGTCGAATATCCCATGGACATGTCGAATATTAATATCCGACATATTACATGTCGAATATTAATATCCGACATATCAATAATGTGCACTTGACGAACATATCAAGACCGAAGAGTCAAAACAAATGTAGAGTTTGAATTGACGAATGGTCGAGAACCTTGTGAAGACATTAAAACTAACAGGGACGGGTCCACGATTTGTAAAGGAGGGGCTGTGGAACTGAGGTTATTGAAGCCGGCCGTCGCTTATGTTTAGCTTTTCGAAGCATGATATTTTAGTTATGAAATTGCTAGTAATTTTATTAGCAGTGAGGAGGAAAGAGAGGTTATTTACGTATGAAGTTTTACTTGTATTTGTTGGCTGTTTTGCCCCTTATTAAAATGTTATGTATTCCAGGTGATTTACAAGCCATATGCTGTCAAGAGGCGATGTTGTTTATCAAGAGCATGCAATGAGTCAGTTGTGTTAGTGTGAGGTCTTTGTATTTATGTTGTTCTGTTATTTGGTCTGTTGCAATGCAAATTTGATAGTGATGTATTAATAAATAATTACAAGTTTGTGTATGACACGTTTGTCTTTTAGGGAAGGTAACATGTTGCAACTTATTTTAACAGTTAAAGGGGGGTGGGTGGGGGAGGGGTGTAGAATTGTTCTTGAGTATTAAGTAGGAACCTGTGTTATATCAGGTGTTCGGGTTTGGTGTTTTGGTTTATATGTTTTCTGGGTAATTAGGCGTTGCTATTGTATTGTTTATTATCTTTTCCTTTCTTTGCTAAGGTTTAGAAATCTATTGGTTTCGATTATCTTTCAGTTAATCGTTGTCACCAGAGTGTCAGCGTATTAAAAGAGCAAAACCACAAATTTCGTATCGATACCTCTAATTCAAATGCAAGTACCCATACAATGGCCTATACTCGTTAGGCAGTGGCGGAGCGTCCAAACAGTCAGAGGCGGATGCCCCCCCCCCCCCCGACGGACTCAAATGGACTGCTGGCGCCCTTTTCAGCTTTTTACCACTTTTTACTTATTCGCGACTTTTTTATTGCGCTCTCATCTACCTATTGACATTTGTCACATTTTGTTGGCGATGACACCTATTTATTCTTCGTTTATCTGCAAATTAGCAAGGCCTAGAAAGGGTAATTTCTGGCGATCTAGAAGGATCTTTACTTAAAAAACTTCTGTACGCTCCGCGCCAACCTGTGGCGGCGCTCCGCTTAGATAGTGTCAAAAGCGCCCCTACAGACCATTCTCGACCCCCCCTGACCAATACCCCTAGCTCCGCCACTGTCGTTAGGTTCTATGCAATTGTATACCAAACATACACAGTTGTATCAATACAATATCTTATTTGATGTCAATACATTTCCGGCAAATGCAAAGAATGTCACGTGATTCCTCCCGGGATCCACCACGTGTAATGTCACGTGATTCCTCCCGGGATCCACCACGTGTATTAACTAATAAAACAGTCACAAATAAAAAACAAAAAAAAAAAACATCAAAGTAAGAAATGCGAACTATGCGGTTTTTATCAAAGAAAGTTTGAACTAGAATTTTCGACACCACCTGGATACGATTGTGAAAATTTGTTTACAGTTTGCTGCGCAAAAATGTCACGGCCAAATAAATGTTGAAGGCTTTCCTACTTACACACGGGAACTCTATGACGAATTTATCATTAATGCATCATTTAAAAAAAAAATAAATAAATAAATTGGAAAGTGCAATGACACTCCATGTCGAATTAAACCAAGGGCATGTCGGATTTAGTCCAACTATGTCGAATATAACTAATAACAGTCGAATATAGCTAAGAACGGGGTTGTCGAAACTTACACGATATGACGAAAACAAGGTTTTAAAGACGCGGTGCTAGTACCCCCAGTGGGAGAGATTAAAGTGGTTTAACAAATGCTAAAATATTATTAAAAGATGTATGGTATGGCATTTTTTCTGAGATGAAACTTTCGAATTACTTTTGTGAAGGAATTTGACCGATGCTTGGGAAATAGTTTAAGAGTTCGTAAACCGCATCGGCGACCCTGTTGGATAAATTCGTCAAAATATGAAGAGAGAAATTGGGGTTCAAAAGTTTCTAGGAATTCTGTTAAATGAAGAACATTACTAGAAGATATTTTCTTGTAACTTCAAATTGTGTTTCAAATATGTTTTCAGTTTTCAGTTTTATTTCTCTTTATATCCTCAAAGAGGTGCTTAAAGACTGGTAGCATAAATTTACATCATCGTGAAATAAAATTAATATGATGGCGCTCTTTGATGATAATGTTACGTAAAATTGCCACGTTATACAGATTAATGGATTACACTATATAATATGGATATATCAAGCGTTTCACATGGTAAGCTGTTTTCATCGTCTCACATTTGACGATTTATCAATTTTCCTTCTAATCGAGCCGACATTGAGTTTAAGTATCACCGCAAAGTGACGCCTGCATATCATTAATTGGGGGGTGCGTGAGTCCATCCCAGGGGGTTCGTGAGACGTTTCTGAAAGTCAAAACTAGAGTACTTTTTGTTGAACTAAAATTTGATATATCATATTATAATTTGGTAATGTACAAAAGTCGTACCTATCGACAAACTCTTTTCGTGTTCCATATGCATATGTTGCCATATTAGTACCGTACCGTGCATGTGATAAATATATAATTGAATTATGAAACAGACACAGGCCGCATGACTTTGGTGAAGTTGGTGTGCGCATGGCACTAAGTCGTGAAGATAAAGTGCTGAGAAAGTAACTGAAAGGTTGGCCAAAGAAATTATTATTATTTTGGAAATTTCAGATGACCCCCATTTTGCCCGACACAAAGCAAAGTTAGCATAAATTCATGCGAGAAAATTATAGTATAATAATGTTTAAGATCGTGTCTCGATTAGGGGTTCGTGGACATCTCTGACATCCACAGGGGGTTCGTGGGGGATAAAGTTAGGGAAACACTGCCTTAGGTCTAAAAAGTAAGTCTAATATATTGATTTATTGTCTTTATACGCCTTGCATAATAATATACTTATGATTTGCCCACGTTAGGCTAGCTAACGAAAACTTTTATTTATTGTATTTATACGCCTTGCATTTGCATGCCATGATTGATTCGCTTGACGAACGTCTAATACACCAAAAAAACGTATGAAATGAGCGAAACGGGTGGTTCGTTATTGTCTGACGTCACGTGATAGAGACGATTTGATTGGTTGATTTAATATATGAAAACGAAAGGTGTGGTGTGCATGCAGGAATTTTTTATTTGGGGGAAGGGGGCAACAAAATTGTCCATTCTTACAAAAAGGTTAATTACTCGTTAATTAGGGTTCGCCGAATAAACATTCTATCACAGTAATCTCTCTTTCATCATTCGCAAGTTGCTGATATGTAAATTAATATAATTAAAGTGACATCGGAATGCTAAAAAAAAAAATCCAGATAAACGCAATATAGATCTTAAAGCTGCGGCGTTTTTCAAATATGTTTTGTTCTGTGGTATTCAAAATGGGGGTCGTCGTAACCCCTTTTTGAATGTTCGCGAAAATATTTGAGAAGGTCACCAAAATATCCAGAAGCAGGGGGTTGGAGCCGGGGGGGGGGCACTGGAGGCACATGCCCCCACTTTTCTTTCAAAATAGCAAAAGTGCCCTACTGGCAAATAAAATGTGCCCCTTTGATGAAGAACTGTCTTTTGGATATCTTAAGCCTTTGTTAATTTTAATATTTTATTTTATTTATTTATTTTTAGTCTGTACATGCTTCTTTTTAAATGGCATCCCATATCTTTTTGTAGCACGGTTAACAATAAACAATCTCAATAAATAGTATTGATAGCATACTAACACATTTTATATATTTAAGTGATATGGCCGGTGTGTATGCATGGTTTATAGCATAACGAGTGGTGGTTGTGGAATAAGAAAGTGCACCTCTGATGTTGTGCCCCCCCCCCCCCCCTTCACACACTTTTTGGAATCTTCCTACCTCCCTGTCCGGAAGAAAAGGAAACGGAGATTGCCGCAGCAGTCTTTCCATATACAAACGAAGCTGGGTTTATACCTAACCTGGAGAGTGGCACTTTCTCCACTTCTACCAAAACTTGACAAAATTGTCGGCCAACTGAGAGGTGTACTCTGGTCGTACAAAGGTGATGATCAGTACAAACTCTATTTTTGCTGTTATAGATGATATTTACTTGGAAATTTTAGTTTTTATTGATTGGTTCCCCCCGCCCCCCCCCCTTTAAAATGGGTTAAATCACAAAATAAAACTAGACAACAATTTTCCCCAGTTCAACGGAAAACAATGTCATCGCAAATATCGGACATACTAATCTCAAAAGAGGGGAAAGTCTTGAACGTATTTCGCTGGAAACGTTGCAAAAAGATAGGACCATATCGTTAGAAATTGTATATCATTATCGTGTACTATCTATATTACCATCGTAACTTATTGTCCTTTTTGGCGTTCCATAGCAGTGGAGCGATCTGGTTACCATTAAAACGCAAGAGAAATATAGTAACGTCAATCGTGGGGGTATACAGTTTTGATGACTGCACTTTTAAGTTGGAAAACTGTGGTTTATATATATATAGTGGGGTACGAAACCGTACGCGACAAATTTCGCGTCACTTTTTACGATTTCCGAGTCTTTTTTTCTCTTGTTGATTCTACTGGGATTTGCTGGTGACTGAAGTTGATGACTTAAAGGCATTGAAGACTCACCCCAAACCGCGTGCCGCCCTCTGTAAAAAGGTAACTTTCCGTTGCTTGCAAGTGAAGTATTTTTCTTGTCGCTACAGACAGTAATGAAACGTGATACCATGTTATCTTTTATCTAGACCTGAGATGTCCATCGCTGCTATGTACACTGTGTTGTGGGTATTGACCATAGCTGTATGTATTGACTGTACACTAGTGTCTAATTACCGACGGTAGCGAGCTGTGTGTGTATTTTCTGGTGTCTAACACTTTTGTTACACCTCATTCGAAAGTAGGTCAGATTACCGGCATCAGACGTTTCTTTGTGAGCGAGTCTTCACTCCCTTTAACAAAAAATGCTGATAATTGTGTTGCATCTTTAAGTTCAACAATACATCATCATAGCAGATTATCATCACTGGGCCTTCAAAATTGCTGGTAATTTGAGAATGTATATCTGACAACAATAAAGTGAATGACGTCATCACGGCAAAGCAGCAGAAAATGTGTTTTTGTTATTCTTTATGATATTTAAATTATTTATCAAACAGAGCAAAAAAAAAAAGAAAAAAAGAGAGAAATTCTATAAAAAAAAGGGATAGTTAAATCAACAAGAAAGATTATATTTAGATAAGTAAGGCTTTGGAAGACCATTGGTCGTTATGACGTCACAGACCACGTGCTTTGTTCCGGGAATAATAATTGATGGTTTAGCCAATCAAAAACAGGTTACATTCAACCAACCATATCTCAAGTGCCACATTGCGTCATACCGGAAAATCCCTTTTTATATAAATATTGCGTTTCTTAAGCTCATATTATGTGTTCATATTATATATATACTACGTATAACATCTGTCACCTCTTAAATTATTGAATTTAAACAGCAATTTTACAATATATTTCATGGAAGTATAGGTGATATTGTAATCACGAACAATTTGTGTTTAACAAACGTAAACTTGTTTTTGGCTGTCAGTCATACACTGATTCAATACAATTTCTGAATGATTAAAAGTACACGAACTTTTGTATACAAACATGCCATTGACAATAGATTGACGGAAACACTAGACGACCCATTGAGTACACGGATGCTGTTTATACTAAATATTTGTATAATACCAAGATAAATATACCGTAAAGACATTAATTCATAGATTTATTAATGTACGTGCACCTGGTAGTGCCGTTAACAACTGTTGTTTTCAAATGTTCTATCGAAGTGATTAATGCGGTCACGTGATTTGGTTTCTGCTCGAACTTGTCACAATGGCTGACCAATTAATTGTTTTAGATGGTTCGGTAAATAAATATTGATGTTTACCAATTGTTTTGAATAGTTTGTTGAAAATGACCTATAAAACTGAAGGCTTCATGATATTTATA
>KN883394.1:5507-24129 GCA_000934455.1 Apostichopus parvimensis | reverse complement strand
AAGAAGTGTGTAAGCTGTTTGAAGAATACTGAAGTTTCAGCTTATTGTTGTAAGTGCAGAGATTACTTGTTTGAGCAATGTTACAAGGTTCACGTCATTAGTAAAATGTTTACAGATAAAACAAAGCCAGTGTGTTTGGCTTGTACTTATGATAAGCACAAAGGTCATGACCTGCATGACGTTACTGGAATAGCACATCGTATAAAGCCAGATATAACTGGATTATCTGGATTTTCTTTATGTCAACCAGATAAAGTTTTATCTGTCCCAGTTATGAAAGCCATAAACTTCAACTTGATACAATTTTATATGGACCATATAACAGTTTATCTGGATTTTCTTTATATCAACCAGATTAAGTTTTAAAATGTAACCAGATAAAATTTTATATGGGCCATATAAAACTTCATTTTATAACAATTTATATCTGGCCAATTATACATACATAAATAATTTAAACTATGTATTGAAAAAATTATCACTAGGTAGTTATACCAACTGCTGACGTATACCTGTATATATATGTATATATATATACAATCAAGTTCCATACAACGTACGGAATTTCAAGTGTCAATCATTGAATCAAAGTTAACTTGTTTAATAAAGAAATCTCGTTCTTTTGTTTGTATGGCTTATGAGAACATTTTGTTCCCTAGTGAGAAGCAGTATAAATCGTATAGTAGCCTATCCAGCATCATATCTAGCATGATCATTTCACTTTTGACCGTCCCCCGTTTCAACCCCAAAATGTAATTTGGGGGACTTTCCCCTGTCTCCCTCCGACTACTGGCTTCGCCTCCGGAGGTGACGATAATCAATTCAATGTTACCTTTTAAACACTGCAAGCTCTTGTTTGCTTAAGGTACCTTGCAGCTGCTTGCCTGAGTTTGGGTTCATAGAGATAGTCGTCCAGTCTTTACAGGAGAGCTTCTTATTTGTTGGATACATACAGAACCAAGGTCCGTGTGTTTGCGTAGCACTCACGTTACACATGGGTGGCTGAAAAGCAAACAACAATAAAAATGATACCACATTACAAAAATGTACCCTCTGTTTGTTATAACTTTATGGACCTATGTGTACCTATGTGTACCTATTCTGAAAAAAAGACTTACGTAAGAAAATCCGAGTCGTCGTTTACTTCTTCAAGTCAAAGACTCCGTGTTTTTTTTTTAGACAGGGTCTTCGAGAGTCAGATCTAGCCAGGAGGAGTTTAATGTTTTCATTCTTCCATTAGTATCATGAAAATGAGAAATATCCTTTTTTTCCATGTTCCCCTGAGCCAGGGCCGCGAGGCTGTACCCCATGCCCTCCACCCCACCCCTCTCGCCAGGCTTGTGTATCGCTACGTAATATCGCCACATGAAGAAGGACCGAAGACACCCCATCCACCAAGTCAGCAGGAGATGTCGAGTAGCTCGAATAAGTCCTAAGTTAGCTAACTAATATTCGGGACGTGACGCTGTATACTGGTAACTATACAAAATGGCTTGGTAGCTCTTGATTGACAAACGCATTCTGGCAGGAATATAGGCTCGGAAAGCAACTGCGTTACGACGCCTAGCAGACACATGTGCACGTGGGAGACGCCGAAAGGCTTATTACTTATTCTTCACACCAACAGCCCAGATAGACAATTTCAGATGGGAAAACTTTCGATTACTCCTGGATGAAAACCCCATCTTACGTTAGCCAGGAATTACTTTAAGTCCACGACCTCCCAGATGTAACATTGTATTGTTTTCAATGCCACCATCTTCATCTGCACGACCATAGCACTACTTCAAGTGAGTCATGAGATAGAGACATTACTATACTACGTTTGTCAATGATTATCAACTTTGTCAAGTGAAGTGAATCCAACATTTACGCCATCTATATTCATCCCACTTATGTCATCACTACTTTCGCGTTGTTACGCACTGAAGAACATAAACCACACATTAACCATACTAGTCAGGTGTGACGAAGGGGTGTTATGAAGCTATATATCCCTAAGGACCGGGGTCAATTAGAGGGCCCTGGAATATATGGTGGGGCCATGGTATACAGGCAAAGTGTATTCCCATTTTCTTTTGTCGTATACTTAATGCACAATTTGGGCCACATCAAGTCCTACCTGACACTCGTCTGCTTTGAATGTGGTGACGAGGTAACACGTGTCTATACATATAGAATACATTAAAAACAAGTACATTAAATCATTTACCTGTTGTAAGACAATATGATTTCAAGACACCTTTGTCTTTGATTCATTTTATATTGCATTGTATTGTTTTGTATTGCATTGCATTGTATTGTATTGTATTATATTGTATCGTGTTGTATTGTAGTGAATTGTATTGCATTGCATTGTATTGAATTGTAGTGTAGTGTATTGTATTGTAAATTATTATATTGTATTGTATTGTATTGTTTTGTATTGTATTGTAATGTAGTGTATTGTATTGTACTGTATTGTATATGGTATGGTATTGTATTGTTTTATAGTGTATTGTATTGTATTGCATTGTAGTGTATTGTATTGCAAATTATTGTATTGTATTGTACTGTATTGTGAATATTTAACTTAGATCGCCATCTGTCCTTTTATATCCACTAAGTTCTTCTGTTGAGGTAAGCATTGCATTTTATTTACACGTTAGACCATCTTGCATTAACAAATCCTTATTGATTATGTTTCAAACTATTAACAGTCAACAAGTTATATTCATACATTTCCATCAGTACAAATTTCAATGTGTTTAACTTTTTTTTTTTTTATCGTACATTTTGAAAGCTGTATTCTGTTGTTAAATTTTAAAGTATTTCTGATCTTATTTTTTTTAACAACCAGCATACTTTTGTCACGCATGACATATGAAAGTTGCTATATACAGCGAGTCGCTCTGATTAGCTTACCTCGAAAGGAGCCACTCCGCAAATAACTATTTCCGAGTGGTTTTTACCATCACTTGCTTGGGATTTGAATTCACCATGGAAAGTGAAGACCGTAGATGCACTTCCTTCAGTGGTTCTATTGAGTATCTCCACAGCTTCACTGGGATGTACTAGCTTCGCATAAATCCGAACAGTGCCCGTCCATCTTAATGTAAATAGTGCTACGTATGTTCCATTTTCGTAATCGAAGAAATAATCGGGTCCTACGGCAGAGTATCCAGGTTTCTCAGTAAAGAGTTTTATTCTGAAATAATCCCCTCCGTAGGCCTTCATAGAACCATTCGCTCCTCTCGCCTGAATCCTTATTGCGATATTATCACAAATATTGTAATATTTCTGTGGGTTTAGGATCTCCACCACCGATGCTTTATAATCGGTCGGAAAAGAAAGATGTCGTTCCTTTCTGTTGGTTTTTCCTTCTTTAATGTTGTCAGGAAGGAGGTCTTTATCTGGTGTTCTTACTGTGCAACCGTACAAGTTTTTTTGAATCACCTGGGAAAAGAAAGAGAATGAAAAATTGGGGGTAAAATGGCTAAATCAAGGCAAGTCGACTGTTTAAAGTTGTACATGGTGTACAAGTCGAGTCTATTCTGACACAACTTCAAGTCAAGTCAAACATCTCAAAATATCTTTAACCACTTAATTGTGACCAATGTATTTTTCACATTTGGTAGGAAGCTGACCAGGGAAATAACATTTTGTGTATTGAAGACTTTCAGAATGAAACTATCAGAGGTCAAAGATCGAATTTGCGACAAGTTCAAGTTTAGCTATATGAACAAAAGTACAACTATTTGCTGAATTAGACGTGGAACGTTGACAAGTTATTAAATATCATCAATTTGCATAGTTGAGGTCAAAGCTCACAGGTCAAAAGGGTAAAGGAACAAATGATGTTAATGACTGTGTGAATTCTGTAATGGCAAAAACAAAAGTACAACATTCGTTTCCGGTTGTTGTTTCCAGGATGGTCTTCAGGCAAAGACTACACGTACGGGTTGGCCTTACAAATGACCCTATATAGAGGCAACTCGCGTTTCAGAGAAAAACAGGTCAACTTGTGACATTCCGAGACTGTGAGTTGCTTTCTATATACATACCCTATACCTGGATATCATACGGAAAAGATAATGGGTAAAGGTTAATGATCAATGAGAATAAAAGAATACGTAAATCTATGGTATAGAATCGGTTCAAACCGGGAGGCAGAAACTGAAAATGTATTTTATCATCTTCATTTGATAAAAGTTTGCTTCAAGTTTGGACTGATATTTGAGATTGGGTTTGTGTTCGTTATTCGTAAACCTTTAACTAGCTAGTAGGCTACTTGTTTGATATGCCTAGCTACATCAACCTAATCGGGGACACTGCCAGTAGATAGTGGTACATATACAAGTACTACAAGAGGGAGATCAACTTATTTAAAAATGTTGCAGCTTGAATGTTTGTACTGTGTCATTCACAAAAGTAATCACTAATTTAAATACAATATATTTTCAAAAGTGATTACTCATTAATATGAGCATCAACAAAGCCTGTCACTGACTGATCAGTCTGATCGGAACAACAAATCGTGCAGTATTTTGTTGTCAAAATTCCTGTTCATTTGCCCATTCCAACTGTTGACATACTGTATATGCTATGTACAACACTAAAAGCATCATGTTGCCTTGTAATTCATCAACTTTACTGAATTATTGCCAAAAGAGACGTGGCTCCTCAACCACTGCTGTTTTTTCTTGTACCAAAACCTGACAATATAGAAACATTAGTTATCTTTTTCGTTCCGCCAACTGGCAATTCAGGAACATTGACCTGCTATCGAAATATCTTGATGATAAAACATCTGAAATACTGGTTTTTGCTTTTGTGACCTCAAGGTTTGACTTCCTCAATTCTTTACTTTTAACCTGTCAGAATTATCAACAAACTTCAGAAATGTCAAAACTCTGCAGAACGGCGTTGTGAAAAGGAAAAGGAGATGTTACCATACATCCCCACTCTAAGAGGAACTTCACAGGCTTCCTGTGAGCGACCGAATTAAATCATTTTGAACAGCCTGTATGTATCTCTGAACTTTACTCTCTACCAGTGGCGTAGCCACGGGGGGGCGTGGGGGGCGACAGCCCCCCCATGAAAGCTTGTCGCCCCCCCAGTCGCCCCCCCACTGGGAATTTGGGTGTCGAAAAAAAATGTGCGAAAATATATCATTGGTCTGAATGGTCTCGAATCTCCATGATGAGGTTTCTAGGTACTGGAATGCCAAAGAAGATGTTAAAAGGTAAAAAATGCTGACATCATACAGGTTTCTCACATCATTGCTCGCGTCATTGCCTCGATACTCTGTTACATTTTCAATCGGGTTTTCACTTCTGGGACGTACCCTGATGCTCTTAAAACCGCTCAAAAAAACAAATTTTCAAGAAAGGAGACAATACTATCGCTGAGAACTACCGGCCAATCAGTCTATACATAGGCGTAGGAGCCCAATTTGATTGGGGAGAGGGGGGGGGGGGTGGTGCTGTAACGACTTGCCCGAAAAATATAACCAAAATTTTTCGCGCGCTTCGCGCGCGTTCAACATGTTAATGTACATATCATAAAGGCATGCATCGGTTATTACATCGCATGCCAATTACAAACGATCATTTGCCGTGTTATTACCCTTACATTAAGTTATAATTTCGGGGGAAGTCGTTACAATAATGGTAATATAAGTTTAACCATTCAAAAACACATTGCAATTGATTTTTCTTTCAGTAGGTGCTCGAAAAATTCTCAGCATATTGGCCGAATTTTCCAAAAAAATATTTGGTTGGGGGCTGCAGCCCCCAACCAAATATTTTTTTAAGGATGCTGAGAAAACTTTAGAGCAGCTTACATTGCCTGGGAAGTGTCATTTCCAACGATCTAGGAGGCCATTTTAGCTAAAAAATTCGCTACGCTGCGCGCCAACCCATGGTGGCGCTCCGCTTAGATAGTAACAAGACGCCCTCCCAAGAAATGGTCAAGCCCCCCCAGCGCCCCCCACTGAAAAAATCCTGGCTACGCCACTGCTCTCTACGTACAGTATGCTCCTGCCGATTGCCTTTTCTCTTCCGTTAAGGCCAACCTTTGACTCCTAATCTATAGTTATAAACATACGTCTAGCAATGTTTTGCCTACTCTGCTCCATATATGTGGAATCATTAACCAGAACATATTATATTTTGCACTTAACTTTTACGTTTAAGAGTTACTTTAAGACTCATTTCTGTACTTTGTTCATTTGATTGCTATGGACTCGTTTTGTTAAAGATGTTATGTCGTCTCATTGAAATCCAACAATATTGTAGACCGGATTTTGCGTGACGTCACAGCTTTCCCTTCTGAAGTTCGATCGAGAGCTGATTCGTAGTGGCCCTCCTTTAACCTTTGCGTACCGCGCGAATAAGCCTACTGATCTGTATGTAATGTAGTCGTCGACTCGTCGTACGACATAGTCTATACATATCTACACAATATAAAATGCAAAAATGGAGACACATTTTAAACTTATAGATTAGTCTTACAAATCAACTCCCAAGACTAATCGATAAGTTGTGATAAGTGCAAACGAAATGTAAGGCAAAGCTAGAAAGCATCCGAAAGTCAGTTGAAACGTGCATTGGCTCCAGTCTCCCAACACTGTCATCTTTGTATCGTGAACAAAACATGACAGATTTTTGGGGTTCAATGTTATTTTGTGTGTGGTCGTGTATTTGTATACCTGAGCTTTAATAGAAGTGTGTTTGCAATTGAGTGTGTGTGTGGTACATATAGCATGATGAACCTATATCTGGGGGGAGTATTGTAGGCCTACGTACTACACGTTTTGTACTTCGTATTTGATTTCCAATGCTTTTAGAAAAGATGTGATGTAAATTAACGAAGAGTAAAATTTAATTAGTTTTTCAGTCAGAATGATCCTGACTGAAACAATGTTGTCAATATCACATTATTAAGAAAAGTGTCCAAACATTTCCAAAATGATTTTGCATTTTGAAACATGAAAGTTGGTGTAGCTGCTTTTATTTGCAGGTTAAAAAGTGCTAATGGAAACTTGTACGAAATTTCAATTTTCAATTTCAATTTCTTTATTCCAGTATAAATTACAGAATTTATAAATAGGACACATAATAATGATACATAAAAGACGTAAAAATGTACAATCATGTAAGGCATGAACAAATAAGAAATAAGATGGAGGATTAGAAGTTTGAAAGATTAAAAGGATTATAACAGAGATTCTAAGAACCCATTTTGAATATTAATGGCTGCTCTGTAGATAAATGAGTTCTTAAAAAGCATAATTCTAAAAGTTGGCAAGATATTAGGATTTCGTAGATTGTACTTGGTAACAAAATGGTAACAAATGCAATTGGTAACAAATGGAGAAGCGATGTTGAGATTTCTAATTTTGGGATTCACATGATGATATATAATTTATTTTTAAATTAAAGTGTATTGTATCTTTTCGTGCTGTTGTATCCCTGTTCAATCTACTCTTCGTCTCCACAGCCTACTGTACTAGTCACTCTGAGAACTACCTTTTACATAGATTCATTTCTACTGTCAGTAATAAATTCTTAATTTCTCAGGAATAATCTTGAATATCTTCTTAAAAATATCACCCCAATTTCTTCATTAACCTAGTACAACCGTAAAATGTTCTTTAGTAAAACTGCACTGAATTTCTACTACCAACTTATTCAGTTCAGTTCAAAATATTTGCTCACATGTCAACTATCATCTGTATATATGTTGAAGATGAAATAGAAATATTACAACAGGTACAAATAACTAACTTTGAAACTTTGCCTTCGATAAGTTCCCTAGCTTAGTGTGTGATATGTCACTACCAGTAATACGTATATTGTTATCTCTGATGTAATCGTATCGGTGTACATATATATGGAAGCACACAACGTATGATGTGTGTACTATATGTTTATCTTTCGATTTGCAATGTATACGTGTAATAAGTTGCTGTTTATAACACGCAAGTCCTGGAACGATCTCAGCCGATGTACAATCTACCAAAACGCCACGACTGAATGAATAATTACAATATGATTTCTATGCGATTGTCTCAGTTACCCTGAGCGATGAATACCAAGCAGTGCTGGTTTGTTGATCTAACCGATTTAAAAGTAACACCTAATAGAATTGTCCATTAAAAGTTCTATGTATCCCTTAGCCTTCACTTATATAAAACATCTGTCAAAGAAGCAACACCTGTCAAAGCAGCAACACCTGGAACAGCAAAATAAATCACCTTCGTGCAACCACTCTCTTCTTCTGTGACATCCTGAATTTACTTGGTTTGAGACCATCCACGTCTGTGTCTTGCTAACTCAGGTGTAATGTTTTGCACTGTTTAACTTTCTGCGGCACCCACTGTAGTTATTACATAAAGAAAAAGGAAATGCAATGATTAATAACCAGATATGAAATAAACTTATTGATTTATTGTCACTGTTTATATCAGACTATTTTATTGTTACACTTTTAAATCTTCAAAGTTTGTACTACAAACAGCATTCAAGTTTGTTTTTTGACCTCAAATGACCTTTGACCTCTATGGCAAATTAGAGTTCTTGTACTCACTAAGGTGGATGAACATATCAGGTATTAAATTCCTTCAACCTGATTTTTTTAGTTATCCTATAAACAAGGTTTCTCAGACTTGTTTATCTGGTAACCTCAAATGACCTTTGACCTATAGACATATCGTACTCAATCTGGGACAACTACCAACCAAAAACAAATTTGAAAGTCCTGTCAAACGTTTGAGATAAATCACATTTTACTATTCCAGTTTAAAAATAGTAAGTTTGAAAGTTTGAATTTTAACATTCAGCCCCACCCACTCATTAATATTCATAATGTATACACCACAGTTGTTAGGGCACTGTGCCGTACAGTTCAGTGTAAGGCAACTATGTACTAAGATTGATTGGACAATGAGTTATTGAGATATCGCTGGTTTCAAGAAAAGGCATTGGCATTTCCTTGATTGGCCCCGCCCCTACTAATGGAAGTATTTATGTTATATGATAGTGTCGCATTCACTTTTGTTGAGAAATTCCATTTTTTGTGTGTGTTCTTACATGAAGCACCTTCAACTCTTTAATATGCATGACATGTTCTCCAAAGTCTGTATACCAAGATACATATTGATTGAACAAAAAGGTTCTTGAGGTAGCATGGTTATGGGAGCCACATTTAAATGTTCTTGAAAATTCGTCACAATTTTATGAGACTTTGAAGACACGACAATTCATAAAAGCCATGAATATGTTGTACTTATCTATCAGCTTGTTCAAACCAACTTTGAGATCAATAGCATTTACCTTTGTTGAGAAATTGACGTTCAAGGTTTTACAATAAGCCCCACCCATTAAGTAATATGTATTAGATATATACACACCCAAATCGATAGGGATCGAGTTCGCAAAATGGGTAACTTTGTATTTGTTTCAGACTCGTCAACGTTTTGCTTCTGAAATAATGGGTTTACAAGTAAAGAATCGCACATAAACACACACAAGCACACACATACTCTGAGTTGATTACATAGGTTCGTGATGCCTCTGACAAAGGAACCAAAGACTTTATCTCACTGGACTTCAAGTACCTCTCCCCTCCCTTAATAAATATACAAAGTGTAACATTCCTGATATTATATAAAAGAGAACAAATATCTCCGTTGACAACTGACAAACATTGTACGGAAGTTTAAATTGCAGGAAGATTGTTTTGAAAGGATAAAAACAACTAACCGAGGACATACTACACACCTGAGTGGATTGTAGACATCAAGGTTCAAGTTGAACATATGCGTGTTGCAACGAAGGTTTGGGACATTTTGGCGTTGGCAATTTTTTTCTTCTAGTTTCTCTTCTTTTGATTGGTGCCGTGTTCAAGGAGAGTAAAAGAACTGTTTATTTTTTATTGAAAGCTTTACTTTTTTGCCACCTTGTGATCTGCTATGAACAAAATAGGCAAATTTAATTAAAAAAAAAAACAAACATGCTCACCAAATGTCAATGTAGTATCGACCTTTTATCTTTATATTCTTTAATCGCGCCCAAAATAGCGTGGACCTGAAAACCTTCAGTACCCCGAAGGTCACGTTATTTTTTAAGGATGAAATTCTGGTGATTAATCATTTATTGATTGAAGCCTGAGCCGAGAAACTCAGAAAGGCAATCAAGGTTAGCAATGTAGACAATTTGTGCCTATCTGTGTTTAGAATATATTGTACTGGTCAAAGTGACGTTATTAACTGTTATGATATCAAGATGTTTTTTTAATAATTTCTTACATACATACACACACACACCCACACACACACATACATACACAAACTCATCCATGCCATCATGACTGCAAAGTATTTACTGTATAAGCCATTCATGAATAAGTCGATTAAATTTACATTCCAAAAGTGGGTTCTGATCCTTAAACTTAAACTTATCCTAAATATTTGTAATGAACGGTAAAGTTCAAGTACTTGTAAAATCTTATTATTGCATTTTGATGACTGGTTGATTTCTAGAAAGTGAAAGTAATTGTAAAATCTTTTTATTGCATTATGATGAGTGGTTCATTTATACAACAACAAACTAGTCTTCCATTTTGAATGTGAACAACCACAATACAGTAGCTTCCAAGGGCGTAGGAACCGGGGGGCTGGGGGTGGGGGGCGCCAGCCCCCCAGTGAAAAATATGGTGGGGCGGAAGTATCATTCCGCCCCCCCCCCCCGCTCCGCAAGTCAGAAAACCACTTTTTCATTTCCAAATGAGAAAAAAATCTCATTTGGAGCACCAAATTGCATCTAAGGCCAGGTGAAAATGCAAAATTATTTACAAAATGGAGTGGGTGCCCACTCAAAAGTACCTTCCTACGCCACTGGTAGCTTCTGTATGAACGCTCATTGACCACTTTCATTTAAAAGTAAAACCAGTGTGTTGTCATTGATCCATGCGACAAAAATACTGTACGTTGTTTTTTCTATATTGCTTTGTAGGAAGAGATGCTAGCTTGCCCAGTGATGCATAGGTTTTGAAGTAGAAATTGCACTCAAATCAACAGAAAAACAAAACATATTCATGTGATTGTGCATCGAAGGAACCACTCGTGTGTGCCAAACTGTACAGTAACTTCACTTTTGGTGCACATCATAGCTTCAATTGACAGAATCCTGATTTCAAACGAAACAGAAATTTCACCACAATCAATATATGTAACATTTAACTGGAATGGTCTGCATGTTTTGTGCATGTTTGTGAATCTGCATATTGCTATGTTGATCTCATTTAACCAAATAGTGTGTTGACGGATGAATAATCTGTTGGCATGTGCTTTACATGTTTTGTGCATGTTTGTGAATCTGCATATTGCTATGTTGATCTCATTTAACCAGTGTGTTGACGGATGAATAATCTGTTGGCATGTGCTTTACATGTACATTGCTATTTGTTTGATATTGGTGGACTTAAACGCAGTTGTATAAAGACAAAACATTTACAGTATTACTGAAAACATTGTGCATACCAAATTTCATTGTTAATCTACAAGTGCTTCTTTTCTTGTGAAAGAATGTAAATATTGTGGTATATCTCTACTGCAGTGATTCCTATGCATGGTTGTTGGTAAATGAGATGGTAACAAATACAGGTTTAGTGAGTATTTATCTATATTTCACAAGAAGATTATTTAACACATGTATGTATGTGTTCAGGTAAATATACAAGTAATAGCTTATTGCGTACCTTGTCATTCTCTCTCCAATTTCGAAATTAAAGACCCCCTACCCCCCCCCCCCCCCCCCACCTTCCTTTAGTTAAGGAAACTTCACATTCACCTAAGTTATTCATGTTTTTTATCTTCAAAAGTTTTCCTGCAAATATGCCTCCAAAGAAGACTTGTTTTTACTAGAACAAACATCAATAAAGACATTTCTGTAACAAGGATAACAGTCAATATCTCCGTGGTCAATATGCCACATGTTTCAACTGAGAATATATGTGACGGAGCAGTACTATCAAGCAGTCAAACTCCATCTAGGATCATCTGGCTGATGAGGTCAGAATAGAAAAACTTCCAGCACCAAGAAGGAGGAAGAGGTCAGTGCATGGTAACATATTTAGAAGAAATGTACAAACAGCATACATTGAATCCTCTGTACCGTCTTGTACCTGTTGCCAGTTTTGTTCTCAACCCTCCCCTTGGAGTATTGGTCATCTGCTTCGACTGCGACACTCGACCAGTGATGTGCCCTGGATGAGCAGTGGAAAAGCTAGCACTGAATGCAAAATTTCACAACTCGGTGCAGTATAAGGTATGCTATTATGTTTTCCTTACTGCAGAATCTGTACCATATGTATATGGTTTGCATGGGTTATACATGCCTTTAATAGGAGCTGTAGGTAAGGAGCTATGATAGGATTGGTGCATGGGTTATGCATGTCTCATAATATCAAGTATAAGTTATTATATGTTTTTTTGTACTAGCTGCAATATTGCTAGGATATCAAGTCATGCTATATTTTAAATATCAATATATTAATATATGCCCTAAGTGCATGTGTGTCAATCAAGCCCAGGAAAGTAAAGGTTTCATTTGACATGTCCTTCTTTGTGTATTGTGCATGTCATATCTTATCCATCAGCTACGAGATAAACCATCCGTCTTCTGTTGATGCAGTTTGTTTAGCCGTCAGTAGCATCATTAGATGTTTACTATGTGCTGATGCATATCAGTTATGATGTTTATTCCCTGTCAACAGCAAAGGAAGCATATGTGATAGTGATGCTATATGTTTTTGTCTATGTGATGCATTGGATTGTAGACATGTTAGATCAAGAAGTACTTTGTTTATGAACTTCACATGTACATTGACTGTTTGAGTATTAAAAATAACATGTTGTTTTCTATAGAACTTCTGGGCATGATGTATCAGGATGGGAGAGTTCTCATATATGCTTGCTGACACCCTAGAACAGGTATAACATCCCACTTAATGTAGTTGGTGGATAGTTACAGACATTACTTGCTATGCAAATAAAAAAAATCGAAAGTCTTAGAAAATGAGGTAGTCTTAAGTTCAATTTGTGATTTCTTTGATGTTGTGTTGATGTTCCCTCACTATAAATTTCAGTCAGTATGAAAATGGTTCCTCAGAAAAACTAAATTTTCTTTGATTTAATATCATTTACTAACTGTATTTATTTCTGACTAACTGATTATTGTTCTTTTTTTTTAAATTTAGATGGACAAGCTATTGCACAGCAGTTACGAAAACAAATTAAAAAATCTTCCCGATCAATAAAGGCTCTCATCAAACTACAATCAAATTCTCAGTCAAATAATTTGGTATCATGTTTTGGATGATGCACATTCAACGGTAACTATTAATTGTATAAGTTTGACAGTTGACTGACTGATCAGTTGTTTTTTTGACTCATTGTACCTTTAAATGTACATATATCAATTTGCTCTGGTTGTTACAGGGTAGACAGTCAAAAACAGTATTATTTGGTTCCTAACAACAGCAGACAAAGTAGGACTGACATCACTGACCATTACTGTTTTAAACTAGATGGAAACATGTATCATACATAGATCATCCACATATAGATCAAACAGGGATCATAGATTGTAATCCTGCTGGTGACTGTAAGCCTCTTTGCAGTTTAAAAGATGAAACTATATGTATGTACATTTAGTCATTTATTTGTAGAAAATATGTGCACAATAACAATGACTGCATCACTGGAACAGTCACACCATGTAGTCCATGCAGTTGATCTACTGTACTTAGCATTTGTAAAATGAATGCATTGTTAATATTTACATATTAACAGTTATTGAATTGTTCAACAAGGGAACGCACTCACTTCATAGTTTCCAGGACCAGCAAACACTTGAAGAGGAGAGCATTGTTTGCCCTCAAAATGCTAGAGAGAGCAAAGGAAGAGGAACAAATCACCACAAAGGACGTGAAGGACACCATTCAGATTGCTGACGTTCAGGCCTCATTACTTCATAACCTCAAATCAAACTTAGAGCTGCCCGGTTACTGAAAGAAGGCGGCCTGTAAGTTCTTTACAGAGGAAAGAAGTCTATTGATTCTTTATCACCTATACTAAAAAGTCAATTTGATATAGCAAGTAGAGCAAGTATTGATATTCCTGTGAGTCAGTTAATCTTGATGATGATTATGGTGATGGTGGTGGTAGTGATGGAGTAAGTGGTGGTGATGGTGGCGATGATGATGGTGGTGGTGGTGGAGGTGGTTGTGCTGGTTGTGCTGGTGGAGGTGGTGGTGGTGGTGGAGGTGGTGGTGGTGGTGGAGGTGGAGGTGGTGATGGTGGAGGTGTTGGAGGAGGTGATGGTGATCTATTAATCTACATGTTGAGAAAATGTTTACATAACAGAGAATTCAATACATTATTTACCACTGCTTTAAAAGGTTTTTTGTCTTGTGTATGATTTCATTTACTATTATGTGTACAATACATGGTCCATCAGTAACATGTTACTACCAAATGGTTTCCTTATGAAGATGCCACTGACAAAACAGAAACAAAAATCATCAAATGCCACCTGATAGGTTCTTCATTAATCCATCTTGTAAAATATTCTTACTGTTTGCAATATGTTATCTCTATTGTCAAATTATGTTTTGCTCAGACAAGATTTTTATGGTCAGCGCAAGAAAATCTTTCATTATTCTTTTGTTGCCAAGTTTATATTCAACAGATAACTAAATGAAGGAAATTGTTGTTGCATTGGTTAGATCAGACAGATGTAATGGTATGGAACCTATATAAGGTACTATGATTAGCTGCAGGATTCCCATATAGCTTCTCTGGAGAAACTGCAAAGATTTTTGCATGTGTCAATGGGAAGTATTTACCAGTCTTGCAATCATGTATGATGAATGTTTGAAGACATTTTAAATGGAATCCTCAATGTCCTCAACTCAAAATGCAGCCGTACAATCAAAATGACCCTTTTGGGGGAAGGGGGTGGATGGTGGGTTTTGGTCTAGTAATAGCATTCAAGTAAGTAAAGAAATATTAAAAACATGGATTGAGCTAACGAGAGTTATTACGCATGTTATTATAATATCATGGTTCGTGCATCAACGGAACATCTCAATGTATTTAATTTGTCTTAATATATTCATTCATAATCCACCCTATCATTTGAGAACGACAAAAGAAGAAATTTCAAGTACACACGTTATTTTATTAATGCTACAAGGATATGAACAGACCAATCCTTAAATAAAGTTGAACAGTTTCATGACTAAGTTGTGTTCCGATAAGATGGAAAATGAATAACGAATTTTGGATTTTCTGAATTCAACATTTGCTAAATGATTCAGGCTGGCATTTGCTCACATTTCCTGAGACTAAAATTCACTTTACCATGACCGCCACTAACTAGGCTGGTTTTCAAAATTGATTTATCGACTAGCCAATATCAAGAAATTGTTTAAAGTAAGAGAATGGTATCCTATTCCGGCCCTGCAACAAATCACACTGTGACCGTTATTCATTAGGTCACATGATGTGCATCAAGTCACGCATATAATGCACACCATGATTGTATTTGTAGATCGATTGTAATGTACGGTTGAACTGCATTATCAATCTCTGGTAGCATATTTCCTACCTTCTGTTTCCTATTTGTGTCCACCAATTAAAACTGAAGTCATTAAATGATCATATACTTTCTAGTGTTCCCTAATTGCTCCATAATGTAAGTCATTTTCGGGAGGACTCTAATAATTAACTTTGACACCACTCCAATTATAAAACAATGTTGTTCAATGTTAATAATATAAGAGCACGCTGCACACGGTATTCTGGATTGTAGCCGTATAGCCTATAAATGCTGAAGAGGTAGCTTATATCTGTCACTGGATCTGTCACTAATGTAGTAACAGCATGCATTGAAAGGAAACTGATACATTTAAATGAAACGTTCATTAGACCAATAAACAGAGGATACGTACACAAAGAAAAGTGTCACTTGCAAATATTGTCGAACATTCCAAATTAAACAATGTGCCGCAAAATTTAAAAACTGAATCTCACGAATTGTAACAAAATGTTTCATTTATTTTCAGTAAAGTATAAGAGCATCCCACAGGATACATCCAAAGTATGAAATATCACTACAGGGAGCCTTTATAAACTATCGGTATACCAAATTTTGGCAAATCGGAAACCAAAACTCATTTAACAGAAATTAAATTTGAAGCTTAATGAATTATCCAAATCCTGCAATGGGCATGGTATTTTCAGACCTTTCATCATAATTATCATTGATATAGTTTTAAGACTTCATGCCGTTAATCTGCTGACAGACTCATTCCTTTATATGTGCTTGTATTTGAAACGGCTGTTCATACAAGGTTAGTCAAAACAAAGACTGTTCCTCATAAAATAATATTTACGAGAACGGCAATGTGAGATAAAAAGAAAGTGAAGGCATTATAAGCAGAGCAGTATATATTACCTCCGTGGTACAGCTCTAGGCGTATCTCAATCCAGCTGTGGATATTTATATAAAACTTTCATTCGGGTTGCAAATATTTTACAGCAAATATTTGGTAATACACTTAAATTTGTAAATTTGCCGTACATGTCAAAAACTGTTTGACTGTGAAAGGACATAATGGTGCAGTAGCTCGTACTTTTGAAAAATACACGGCTTTGCCTGGTGACGTAACAGTCAGTGTACTGTCTACGAGGTGCGGTCTAAAATTAAATAAACTTCCTTGGTGGTGAAGCATATTATATAATTCATAACATGAAATATGCTGATAATACATAACTGGGAAATGCAGGGGAAAAAAATACACTCGGGTACAGTATACCTTGAACATGACTAGGCCATGAAACTGGCATTTCTCAGTATGGTGGTTCCCACTGTGTACTGTGAGCATATCACTGCGGTTGAGGTGCAGTCATAACAGACTACATGTGATGAAGACAGGTTTTTAAAACTTTGGCAACTCTCTGAAGAGGTAATAACAGACTTTAAGAAGGCAGAGCGGATGGAGGTTTTGGTGGATTTCCCGCCATGCTGTGTTTTCATCCTATTTTCTTGTTCTGGCCTGATTTTCCTCGTTTACTGCAGTTGTGTTCATAATGATCACTGCTGTTGCTGCTTGGCATGATGGGATCCCCATTTCCTTGAGACATTGGCACTTCCGCCTACCTTTTTACCAGAAAAATTAACTAATAATCCCCTTACTTCTATCTCTTTGTGTTCACCATGCTCATTACCCTGTCTGTATTCTGTGTGTGTTTTTGTCCCTTCTGTTACTGTTACTTGTCATTAAGCCTTTGAAGAAGATCCTGCTAGGATCGAAACGTCAGGCCAACTTACTTTTACACAGAAAAATATAAATAATATATTGGTTCTCTGGTGACTGAGCCATGTTGGATGTGAAGAAATAATATTCTTTCTCTTCACCGCTCATGGCTTAGGAGGCGTGATCTGTTAACGAAAGAAATACGTATTGCCTGTTAGACGTACCAAGCTTAAACTATTTGGATTTGGGAATGATCTATGGCACTACTGTAAGCCTTCACTGCACAAACTGTGGTAGTTTGGTCTACACAGGGTGTTTTAGACGGTTGCGATATTTGGGTGGGATTTATTAAAGAAAGGCATTCTATTTAACGATTATACACTAAATTACTGTAATGTGCTTCTCCCCAATTTGGATATGTAGCGCACCGTGGAATATATTTTCGTTGCTGGGCGTCTAGCCTAGGCCCTATATTTTTGACCAACTTTGGGCAGGAGTCTGTGTGAATTTATGGTTGATAATGTGTTATTCTCAGCATTACTCTATTGCGACCATCATTTTACAGCTTATTGAAATAGCCTAGGGCTGCCAGTACAATACTACAGTATATTAGGCCTACTAGTCCTTGACTATAGGCTAAAGGCTTGGCCTAGGCTAAACATATTTTGGGGAACTAGTCTACACTCATAATTTGCCAATTGAAATGAACAAGCTATGCTATAGGATACAGACTGGCACGATCAGCATTGACTTAAGTTGAGGTCCTGGCTTAAGCCGACCCCCTTGGCCACAACTATCCTACGTGTAACGGTATACCTAACACAAGTTCTATGCTAGGGCCTCACGTTGTTGCAACCCTGGGGGGACGTAAGCCTGCGACTCTATAGCAAAGTATTGACATTACTACTCAAACTTACCTTCCATCAAAGTTCCAATGGAATGAATAAACCACAATCCAGGTCGCAGGGCAGGAGCCAACGACGACCCGACAAGCAATTGGTACAAAATATAGCGAATATAAGTTCTTACATTCTGCTCTATATGGTATGAAGGCTTATAGACTAATTCGCCTACTCGTAACTTACATTTTAGCTGTCGTTGATGCAGTATTGATATTACAGTGTTCCATAGTTCTTATTGTAATCCTGATAGAATATGCGACCGATTTATCTTTATGATTCAGTTCTTATTCTGGTACGAAACCTTCATAATGACGGTTATTGCTGTTTTCACTGTGTGTATCGGTGAAGGGTGTTTACGATGAGATATGCAACTCAGTGTATTCCCCTCTCGATCAAATCTTACTTACATTTTC
>KN883393.1:147784-166875 GCA_000934455.1 Apostichopus parvimensis | reverse complement strand
GCAAAGAATTCATCATTTGGATGATATAAATGATTTGCGATTTGTCCGTCAAGTGGTCCAAATTTGGTTCACATTGTGAATGATTGTTATGTTGATATGAACTACTGTACCTGCCAATTATGGAAGGAAACCATGAACACAGCTTTGAAAATTGTTCAGAGGAATTTGCACACTGAGAGAACATTGAATTTTGAGAACTTTCTTAACAATTAAGTATGAAGGAAATTGCTCTGCTTACAGTCCACATTTTCTCACGGAATAGTTTGTTTACAACATGTACAGTATATTCAATTTTTGCTTGATTTGTAGTGATTTTCTCTGTGCGTGCTTGTGCATGTTTTCGGTATGCAGAATCCGTATACTATAAATTGATAAATGGACATCTAAAGTTCAGATATCTGTGCAGATTACATGGCTTGAGAGAACAGACAGCAGTCAAATTGTCAGAACAGACAAATTGTCATCATGTCAAGTGAAGTTTACTGTTCAGCCCCTTCTGCAATTGAGCCCTTGCCAAACAATTACGTAATTTATGTAGTTATTGTGTTACTCTTTTGCACCAAATGTTAATGTGTTGAGTATTAATCCATATCATCTTTACTGTGTCTTGCCCTCTACCGTTCACATCCGTACATTACAGCCTGTCATCCTCATGAGGGAAACTACAATAAAAAAGAAAGATAATAAAGAGAATGCTTTATTGAGTCCTAGATTGCAAGTTTTAAGAGCAGCTGACACCATTTTAGATTGAAGTATGGTTCAGAGTACATCAGCAACCATGCAAGTAATGCAACCATGTTTCAAATGCACAGCTACATTAATAATACTTAGCCACATCTGGTGTTGTTGGACATCACTTCAGTGCTTGCTTTGGTGGTATGCATACGTAAATAATGATAAGTACTCATTTCATGCACTTAACTCACTTCTAAAAGGAAATGGAAAAATGGGTACATGCCTTCATTACATTGATTCACTGTAGCAACTGGCTTCTTTGCTATTTAAGATTGTATATCCTGATTACAAAATTTTCCTTCTTTGGAGATCAAGAAATTAAATCTGATTTCAAATTGAAATGGTAATAGTCATTTCCTTTCACATCACAGATGGACTGTTATGTGCCTGTGGCATATAGGCTTCACAGTATGTTACAGTACAGAACATGTGGTGCCATATCTAACAAATTTACAAAATTACATCATGTGATATTGTCATATAGCATCAAATACTGTTGAAGGATAGTTTGCAACTTCATAACTCAATACCACTATTTACCGCACCAGTATAGTAATGAGTAATTAAATGCATATATTCACAATGTGTACTGTATGTATTTTACTTGGTTCTTGCCTTCCCTCTATGTACACAACTGCACCACTCTCACTTGTAACCATGTACAGTAGCATTGTCCCAGTCCCACCCAAATACAGTAGTAGGCCTATGTTCTGGCAAATATTGCTACATAAATGCAATATGCTAATTTTAACCCTGTATTTGGTGCAAGCAAAATGGAAAATATAATGTAAGGGAAATTAATGTACTGTGGGTCTTGCATCATGTTCACATAGTATACTGTATCTGTATACAGTGTGGCCTTGTTCAGTACAGTAGGCACTACACTGTACAGACTGTAACTATCAATGTGTAGAGCCTCTCTGTGTAGCCTACAGTTTGTACTGTCAATCAGTCTATAGAGTTGTGTAAGGGAATTTTGTTAGGATTATGAATTAGGGAGAGTGTGGACAATATACACTAGTATGTCATAGCATCAAAATTATTAAATTATAATCTTCGTCTTATGCATGAATGAAATTCAGGCATGTACAGTAAACCCTTTCACTGATATGTTCTGTAATTTTGTATGAAATTTGCTGTTTTATTTTCTCCCTTTTTTTGGGGGGGGCTTTTAATTTTTGACTGTTTATTATCCTGGAAAGTATTTGTTGTGGTGACAGGTTTTATTTATTTCCTTTAACATGCTACTGTACTATACTATACTGTACCTGCACATATATATTCTTGAGCCTTTGTATGCTACACACATGTCCAGAGCTGTTCTGCATTTATTCACTGTTTTGACTTTTGACCATAATGTTAACAGTTGAAAATTAAATGTTCCTTTTTCCATATTTTGTTTATTCTCTTTATATCAAATGGGTTTAAACTGTCTCCAGGAGAGAATTTCACTTCCTTTAACAGCTTTGTCTTTAAAATTTTACTATTTTAGTCTTTGAATAAGACATTTCCTAGTCATTTAACTTTGATGAAAACTGGGAAACAAACTATTATTTTACTAAATGTTTACAAAATATGTTTTACACATGTGTTTTCCCCCCCCCCCCCCCCCCCCCCCCCCAAAAACAGAATCTTCAATTCTGTTTAATAAAATTGTCTTAACACCAGCTCTTTATTCCCCTCATTTCCTGAGAAATGTAAGATATTTGCTTGCTTGTAAGTTTCAAAAGCTGTCCATCCCATTAAAGCAGAACTTTCCTATCTGTGAAACAGCCAATTCATTCTTTAATAAATATGTAACAAAGTTATAGGCTTAAACTAAAAATTTAGCCCAGTCAGATAAATTAAAATACTGATTTTCAACTTATAGATAATAGAATGCTTAAGCAGCCTGAATGTTCCTTTAAATAAGTATAAATAGCTTATGGTTCTTCTTTTCTTTCTTTCCCATCTCTTTTCTTTTTATTTGTGCATTGTAACAGCTAATAAGGGCCATCAAAGAAAGCCAAAAGGTAGGCCCCAGCCTGGTCCAGCCCCCTTATTTGATGATACAAGTAATGCAGGTGGCATGGCCGTTGGCGGGAATATGTACGGTGGACCACCACCGCCAAATCAGGGTTACCCCGGGGGACAGTTCATGAATGACCCGATGGCTAACGTGGCAATGCAGTATGGAGCACAACTGGCAGACCATGGAAAGGACGTCATGGAAAAACAGGTAACAAAAAAGAGAAATCCAAAATATTACATGATGTTTTTATTCTTAAATATCTAATTTGCAGAACCCACATTGCAAAATCCCATTGTAGTGCAGCGAATTTATAGAGTGTTTGAATGAATTTACACACGGTCTTCAGTACCAGCTTTCATTCTGTGATAATGGATTCAATGGGAATGGTCTGCTGTACATGTGTAGGTAAATATGGTTTAGTTATTAGAAAATTAATATGAATCACCACAATCTTGTTATATTGGCATCCATGCAGTGATCAATCTTATAGTTTCTCTGGTAACATCACCTTTGTGTTATTATTTAAGTTTTTGGACATTATGTATAAAGTTAACTTGTGATATTTCAAATCGATGGGAATATTGTTGTGGTGTGTGCTTTGTAGTTTATGACAATCTAAAGAAATATTATAAATGCAGCCTTATGCAGGGAATAATTTATCCCCGTATCCAATGGCAAAATGCTAGAGAAAATGGTCATGTGTTGATAGATGCAAGTCCAAAGCTGTACAGTATAGCAATTTGTCTTAACACAGGAACCATATTTATAAGACAAATATGAGACTAATTTCAGTGCCTTCAAAACTGCTACACCAAGCTATTCCCTGTACTCCTCTGGTGTTTACACTGCAATTACATTACTTGGTATGCTTTTGAGCTACTAATTGGATGTTCTCTTGCTTAGTTTCGAAGGCTTTTGGTGTAATTGAGTAGACAAAATTTCCAATCGGATGAATTCACTAATGCTTCAGTGGGTCAGTGAATGCTGTTTCCGTGTAGATCCCTGATCCCTTAATCTCAAACACTTTGAGTTGCCATTTGAACACTCGATGCATCAGTGTATGCATCACTATTGCAGCTCAAAGAACATTTCTGTACTTGTATGTTAGTTTCCTTGAAAATGCCCAGCCATCTCTGGAAACAAATGTTTATCTCATGATTTGCTATGTTTTTTGATTTAGACTCTGTCTCTTTAAATCAGGTGGAGAGGTTCCTCTCTGTTAGCAAGTTAAAGTACTACTTTGCTGTCGACACAGCATACGTTGGCAAGAAGCTAGCTATTTTGTTGTTTCCATTTGGCCATACGGTAAGTTAATATTTCTTTTAATTGCTTTGAAAATCAGGGATGTTTATCAAATATTTATGAAGGTAGAAGGAAGGGGGAGATTAGGGGAGAGAGTGGGACTAAGTAGGAGCATAGTGACGAGGAGTTTCAAATAGAAATATCAACAACAAAATTGATCATCTTCCAAAGAGATATTTACTGACTGTGACAGAATGAACCGACTGTAAACTTGATCCTTTAGCCATTCTTCATTTTCATAAATTCAGGCCAGTATCATTGGTCATACTATAAACCAGTGCAGCCCATCATGTGAAAAAGAGTCTTGCTTATGGTTAGAATACAATATTAGTTAATTACTATATTGCTATAAGCCTGTAATTACCATTTTTCAACATTTCCAGAGAATAGCTAAAAGGCAACGGCAAATTTCTTAGAAAAGACCCAAAATGATCATCTGTTGACCAGACTTACAGTATAAAAAGTCTCATTGCAAATTCAAGAGCAGTTGTTTGGTTACGATTATTTGGGAGGGCCCAAAAGTTTATAAAATTTGCAATAACTCCACAACCACAAATTGGATTGTTTCCAAACTTAGAATACAGTTGTTGGTGAATAGCTGGTACATGTAGGCTAATTTTTGTGACCATCAAATGCATTTTGGGACACATTCTTTGGGCCCAAACTTGTGGGGCCAATATTTTTGGGACCATTTGGGCCCACATTTTTGGGGTCCAATTTTTGGGAGGCAAGTATATTTTTCAGTCAGTTTGTTTGGACCCAATATTTTGGGACCATTTAGGTGGAAACTTTTAACCCTATTGAAATTGGTAGAGGTCAAAAGTGAGATAAGTGAGACAGGAGTGAAAGTCTAAAAAATCCTAAAACACAACAACTCCAAATTAAAGCTACAATTATACTGTGAATTCTCCAATTGTATGATTTTCTTTTTGCAAACATAGTTTGGTGGAAGTTCAGTTTAGTTTTGTGACTAGTCGTTATAGGACTTGTATAAAACATACCATCATCCAGGAAATGAAATCTGCTTTGAATATGTTGCTTTAAACCTGCACTGAAACTGTAGTTATCAGTTTTCACCCTCTTGAGCTGCACAGAACGAACAGGTTTTCTCAAATGGGCAAAAATTGCCTCAATGCATCAACAGGTTATCTCAGATTAGCTCAAAATTGGCCATTTCTCTGTGTATATACTACATGACTTTTGCTTGTAAGTCTATATTTCACATATTGTAAGAAGACTGTTCTTTCTGAATATTGAAACATTTTGATACTGTAAAATCCTTACCAGTGAATGAAATGGTTGATGAGCCCACATGGGGGTGCTACAAATAAGAGCTGGAAATCTCTGATCTTTTCTGGTTCTCACTTAATTCTTGGACAAATTTAACTCACTTGTTCTACATTAGTCAGATAGTTATTTTGAATGTTGAGCAAATTGTATGGCAAGGAATCACAAGCCCAACTGGCTTTCTGGTTATACTATGCCACTGAACAGACTTAAACTTTGTCAATGTTCATGATATAACTGATTCATGATACCTTCCTTTATATCTTACTGAATTAGTCCATACATATTCTCTCTCCATTTTGGTTTGCACAAGTTATATGCATATTAACCTACATTTATGACATACCACACTATGAATATGTTAAGGCACTGTAACCACTAAACATTTTCGTTTTCGTATTTACTGACTCATTTATTCCTCTTAACTCAGGCTAAGCCTGAGAAATGTTTGTTTGGTTTATAGAATTTACAAGACTAAACTAATTGAAACATCTGTCAATTTATAACATGTTAAAATATTTGGACAATTAAAGTTGACCGTTAATGGGGTATATTCAGCATTCCCTGCAAGGAATATCATACGTCCAGGGAAGAGAAGAAATTAAGGTGGACTGTTTGTTGATCCTTTGTGTTCAATTTGATTTCATGTTGAATTTTGTTTAATGTGTAATATATTTCTTTTTTCAGGAATGGTCCATCAAGTACAATCAAGATGAACCAGTTGCTCCCAGATTTGAGGTCAATGCCCCTGACCTGTATATACCAGTCATGGCCTTTGTTACTTACATACTTCTGGCTGGTGTTTGCTTGGGAAAACAAGACAGGTATACAAAGCCTCATTCTGATCAAACCAAGAACTGAAAGCCTCAGTCTGATCAAACCCAAGAACAGAAAGCCTAAGTCTGATCAAAACAAGAACTGAAATAGACATGTCTTCTTTAATTACTTTAGGAACAGTATTTGGGAATAGCACATTCTGACTGAGCATATAGAATATATAACCTATGTAGGTTAAGGATCACAATACCCATATAAATTGGTCATTTTTTGGAAAATTCTTATTGGTTTAAAGTAAATCGGAGAACCATATTGGTCACTTTAAATATGCCACCTGTAGACATGCACTGAACATGCCATGCAGGTCAGATATCTGCTATATTAGACTAATTATTATTATGATTCGTAGTTTTATTATTAATATTAATATTATTATTATTACATTAAGTATCATTTAAATAAATCTTGTAAACAGTGAAATGCTGAAAATTGTTTATGCAGATAATGCTTGGTGGTGCAGCAACAAGACAATTTACATGAATAGGAGGCAACCACATCGAAAGGGCATTTGGTTTAGTTATTTTACTGATAAGACTAATGAAAAGACAAGTCATATGTACACAACCTTTAACTTAAAAATGGAAGGTACTTTGTATATGCTTGGTAACTTAAAGAGGCTAGCTATCTGTATACTTTGAAAGAAAGTCTTCAGCACTCCACTTTTCAATGTGGTCAATATTTTTCAACAAATGCAAACATCTAGATGTATCCTCTCCATCCCACAAACAGCTCACACTCTGCTCTAGAAATTGTGAGCAATGCATTCTCAGAATTTTGTGAAATGTGGGTTTGGCTTCTAAAAACAAACAAATTTGACAAAAATTGACAGTATTGTGCATTTGATACATAGTTTCCAGAGGTGCATCAACAACATCCATATGTAGGAAGAGGATTCAGTTAGATTGAGGGTTATTGTTTTAAGCCAATTGTTGTACTGCGAGATGATTATGTTTCTGGTGTTTATCTTTTCAGATTCACACCTGAGGAGCTGGGAATGCAAGCCAGTTCTGCCTTAGTGTGGCTCACCATTGAAGTACTAGCAGTCCTCCTTACAACTTACGTCACAAATATTCACACAGCACTTAGAAAACTGGATTTAATTGCCTTCTGTGGCTATAAATATGTTGGGTGAGATAATATACTAAAGTTATGATTTTTGTTGGGTATCACCTTGCTTCAAAATAAGTCTCTTTTTTTTCTAAAACTTTTTAAGTTTATCATGTATACCTCTACTGATAAAAGTCAACATTTGGTGAGGTTGGTATGGTATATGATGAAGTAAGTTTGTATTTACTCTGCTGTAAAATGCCAACCAGGGAGTTTTCGACCTTATTTACATTATTTGCAATGGAACTTGAATGACTTATAGAGATAGAGAAGTTTTGCATAACTTTTCTTATCATTCAGGTAACATAGTTTGAGATTTATATAAAATTGGATAGAGAAGGCAAATGCACCCCAAGTGTCATCGAGATGTTAATGAATGCCTCGCACACACATCTATTGCAGGATATTATTCCATTGCAACGATTCCTCAGCTTCTTGCTTTTGCTTCACATGGAAAGTTGGAGAGGGTTGTAAAGTGTTTGTTCAAAACATGATTTCTAAAAGTCTAAATGAAATTTATCTCCTTTTCTCTTTAGGATGATAGTCTGCTTACTTGCCAGTATTTTGTTTTCATCTGGTGGCTACCACCTTGCTGTTTTGTATACCAGTGTTTCAATAGTGTTTTTCTTGGTAAGTTTACCATGTTTTCATGTTTATCATGTGTCCATTCATGTAAAGCTATGTTCTATAGTCCACCAATGTTTGTAAAATTTAGTAAGTAAGTTCTTTCATTCAACGGTGTTGGTTGATATGCATATCTAGTTCCATTCCTGAGATCAACTCCCAGCCTGACAGCAACGACTACTATGGCCGACTATTGCAACCAGCAAAGACCTGACTACAAAGACGTTGTGAAGCAGGGGAATGGTGGGGGGGGAGGAGCAGTAGTAGCTCAGTGTGTAGGACTTGACAATAATAATTTGTTTTATTTCCAAACTTATCATGATTAGGGTTGTGCGGGATCCCGGTAGTCAAATGAATCCCGGTATCCCGATCCCGGTATTGACTAATCCCGATCACAGTGCAATGTGTAACTACTACCGGTATTGGGAAACAACCGGTTATTACATTCGTTTCGGTATCATTCCCGGGAATCCCGGACAAAATAAAAATATCTACGTGTTACTATTTGAAATAAAGAAAAGAAAACACGTTTATTTCTGGTTTCTGTGTTCTTAGTTTGAAGAATATCTGATCAATTTACGTACTGGCCTAGACCTATATATTAACGAATCAACTTTTCACGTAGTAATTTGGACCTAGGCTACACCAAATATCGAACGTTACTTATGCTCAGCATGTTACGGGACCTCAAAGTTATTCTGAAATTTTCGTTATTTATTCTTCCTTCAAACGATGATTGTCAAGGTTCCCATGTACAAAATCTTACTCTTATGCATTTCACCTCATTTTGTTATAATAATTATAACGATTTAATAAATTTTGAGCCAAAACCGCAGGGAGTATATCCAGTTTAAATCCATCTTCGCACGGGACTGTATATTATTATAGCCTAGGGTACGGTACAGGTACACACAGCAGTTCAGTACTTGAGATTTGATGCTGTAATGAAATGGATTCGTTTATTAATGCGGGGGGTTCCACGACGTCATTTATATTTATCTTTCGCTACTTTTTTAATTTTTAAGATCTTTTGTACGAAAGATTGATATTGTACGTATTGAAAGTATATTTTCTGGAGTAAACAAAAGCCGATTAACGATATAAATAAATCTGTACTATTCTTATGTATGTAGTTTATAATCCCGTATTTACGTAGCCCCTATGTAACATTCTTATTGTCTGAAGTTCCAAACACGTGGTGACTTGTTGATAGTTAAAAACTTTTCATTGTGAACTTTTGAACTTGAAGGGGTTGCCCTATTCCAATATCATGGATTAGTGGGGAACTCCCAATTTATGTTTGTGTACGGATTACAAGTTTAATCCACGTGCGAACGTGTTAATCTATTATTGTACGTCGAGTATGAATGAAGGATGGTTTGGGTTAATTTTTTCCAAGGTTTGTGCTTTTCTTTTTGGAAGTGTATGTTAAAAAACAAAGGCCCTAATATAGCGTGTTATTTTTTTTTATGAACGTGCGTGTAAGAGTATGTACATAGCCTAGGCTATGCATATTGAATGTATGACATTGACAGTCTCGTAACTAAGTGCTTTGAACCGTAGATGAAAGTTGTGGAAATTACCGGTTGTAGTTACGATACCGGGATTCATGTTGCAACACTACCGGTTGTGTGAAATCCGACTACCGCACAACGCTAATCATGATCATTACAGGTAAACTACCAAGGGGCCCTTTAAAACAGCCTACAAAATGCATGCTAACTTGCTATGTAGGCCGATATATTTGGTGTGCATTGGTATGAGTTCCACTAAGACATTTATGTTACACAGTCTTGTAGGAACAATATGTCCATAGCCGTGAAGGATAATTCTATATCAATCTGCAAGACTGCTATAATTTTATACATAGCTCTAACCCGTTTTAGGAGATTACGAACCAACTTTTACATTTATGACACAGAGGGTTTGAGGTAACCATTTATAAACCAAATCATTGCATCAAAGGAATATCTAAGGCAGGTCACTCTCTGTCTAATCCCTCTGCATTAATCTGTTTGGAGAATTGTTGCTTAAACCTTGCAATTGTCTATCCTAATTCATCGATATTTGTCAGTTCTGCCAAAGGCTATAGTGGTTCAAGCAGTGAGTTGCATAACAACTCCCTGGTTCAAGCAATAACTTGGAAGTAGATCAGTTCTGCAGCATTGCTTCTTTAGTTCTTTTAGATGGCTCTTTTTGGTAAGAATATCCTTCATGTAAATCAGTGAGATCTTTGTGGTGATGTCTCAGTAAAGTGAGAAGCTATTGATTATGTGACCATGACTGTACAAGATTTTCTGGAAATAAATTTTATGAATGACATTTAAGTGCTACAGAGAATCATAACAAGTGACAATAATTTTTGTACCTTCACAGCTTTATTCTACAAAACTTTCAATATTGCTACTCTGATTATCATAACTTAAATCCTTGAAGATCGAAATGACTCTTCCTTTGATTTTCAGGTTCGAAACTTGAAACTGCTCATTTTACCTGAATCTCCTACGGACGGGTTCGGACAAGGCAACAAGAGGCGGATGTATATACTGCTCTTCATCTCAGCAATTCAGCCGTTGTTTATTTACTGGTTGACGTTCCATTTGGCTTGATCCAGCTAGCTGACTCTAGACTGACTACGTCAGATTTCGTTCAGCTAAAAATGTCGCTCTTCTAAGCAATGGCCAAGCTTAATATGAAGTATTTCAACAGTCTTTTAACTTATGCTAACGCGTCTGTGTGCTTTATTCAGTAAAGCTCACCACAAGCTTCTAGTTGGCACTTTGATGCAACTAAGTAGCAAGTGGGAAAGGCCATTTCATGACAACATCTTATATTGTTGGGCATTTGATTGTCAAAGTGTAAGCCTTCTTGACATTGAAGTAGGTACTTTTTAGGATCTTAAAGGTGAGTGTTAGGGTGCACCCAATTAAGATGCCTATCATCATAAATTGATACTTGATTAAGTAAAGTGCATAGCACATTGAATGAAGGTGGCACACACGCCTAAGCAGTGTGGTCTTTTAATCGTTACCATGCAGAAAATATAGACATGGTAGTAAAACAAACTTAAATCCCTCAAGTTGTTAATAATATAAACCATAATATTTTCAAGGTTTATGGAGGAAGTAATAAATAAGAAACAGTTATATTCAATGTGTGGAAACAAAATTTTAAGAAAATGACAGCAGGGGTTATTAGCAGCGAAAGTGTGTATAATATTATAATTATTATCACAAACTGATACATAATGGCCAAGATTACTTCATTTTATGGTCACATGCTTTCCGCTGTCAATCATTGTTGGTATGGGATGGTTGACTGCTTTTCATTCGACTTTATTTTGACTTCATACATTCAATCACATTAACCATGCACTATGTCTCTTCTTGAAAGTTTGAGTTAACCCTACCTTGCCATGAAACAGAAGAAGATATTCTAGCATCTTGATGAGCAAAATTGATCAATCCACAGTCCGTGTGGTATTGACAAGTAACAAAATTATGTTACTTATTGTTGAACAATCCACAGTGTGTGGTATTAACAAGTAACAAAATTAGGTTATTTCTTGTGCCAGTTTACCATTTACAGTCATGGCATCATTTCATTTCTTCTTCTTCAGGACAGTTGTCTGACAGCTTGTATGTCATTTCATGTAGTTACCTTTACCAGTTATTCTGTATGTGTGTCTCCACTTCTGTCGTTGTTAAAACTATCTGAATATTTGGCCTCTAAAGAAGATCCTGCTAGAATCAAAATGTTATACCGTTTGCTATAGCTGTACCTGCACCATCTCTACTTTTACTAGGTAATCAGTTTGTTCAACAGTATTTTATCTCCTCCATTGAGAAACACTGCTAGACTGTGGAGTACTACTTATTTCATTTGTGATGTGTATTTTTTGGTTAGGAGAGGAAGAGGCATTCACGGTGAACACACATTTACCTCTATTGCTGTAGTTGTCCTGTGTAGTTCTTTCAAATAATGGATGGTGAGGTTGGATGCAAGGGTGATATAATGGATGGTGAGGTTGGGTGCAAGGATGAAGCTATTTGAATTGGATTCATATCTAAGATATCTCTATGATATGTAATCATGTTGTAGAATGTTACCTGCAGGGTATATTTTCTGATATTTTCTTCTGTATTTAACAACTTTCTTTTTTAACTAACAAGAAATACAAATACTCATTTATGACAGGAGATATATCTAGCTCCTTTATCTTGTTGAAAATAAGAATTCTTATCTGGAAGCTCAAGAATGCTAATATTTATGTTCTTTACGGTGGTCGACCTTTAAGGGTTGTTTTCATCCATTATCTTATGTACTCTTTGTACCTTCTGGTGTGGTAGCTTTCTAGGTGATAATTTCTTGATGATATTTTGATGAAATAAAGTTCCCCCCGATAACTTATTTCTATATGCCATGTGCAAGTTTTTGCAAAGTGTAAAGTTGTGAGCTAAAAGGTGTCACTAAACTGTTATTCATGTTGATTGAATATGTTGCCCAACATTTGAGTCTAGGACCTGTTTCTTTTCCTTCTTCTCTCTTCTTTTCTTTTCTTTTTCCCATTTTTTTTTTGTGTTGTGAACTGAGACATTCAATGTCAGCTAAATTTTATTTAGAAAAAATAATAGCATATTGAATCAAGGTTGATATTTAAAAAAGGTTTGCTTAAGTCGGCTATAAATTGTCGAGGGTTTTTGTAATCTGAAGTTTCTTTTAAATTTACAGTTCAAACAGCAAAATATCAAAGTTGTTGTTGAAGCTAGTACTGAAATCAAAGTAAGCAGGTTGTACTTCAAGCACCTGAGTGGATGGTTTAATTGTTGATAATTTATTCATCTTGCACTTTAAGAAATCCCTTTAAGGTCTGCTCCAGTTATAAAATCATCCATGAGAGCAATTTAACATATGTTGGATCTGGGTCACAAAGACCAGTAAAAGCAGATTTTTATGAAGTTTGATTTATAATCGCTGTTTCGTGGACTGTATCAAAATTCAGGCTAGTTTAAATTTTGTTCTGATTGAGAAACTTGCATGAAATGTTAATAGGAAAATAGATTATATTTTTCTCAAAAGAAAGAAATTATTTAAACTGAATAATGACTATTACAAGAAAACTACATTTCTATTGTGACACCTTTAATAGCAGTAGATTATGTACACTTAATTAATCTGAGGCTGATGGAAAATCTTTTCCTTATTGTAAACATTATCCTTCCTTGACCGAGATGGGAAGATGGTTGGGAGGCCAGGGATTGAGGGGGCGGGGGTGCAGACTTGGAGAAATTGGAAATGATTTTGGGAGGGAATGTTTAGAACTTTTCCAACTTTGAGTTGTGTTTAATGTTAAGTCTTCACAAAACATTTTCATTTGGAGAAATTGGAAATTACATTGGGAAGGACTGTTTAGAACTTTTCAATATCAAGTTCTATTTAATTTTAAGTCTCCACAAAACATTTCTGAAATGGTGAGCAACAACCTTTAACGTTTACTTTCAAAGGATTGCTTTTGGTGTTATTACTTTACATTTTCACTGAATGTTTGTTAAATTCCAGTTGGTGTTTATGGGTTCAGCAGAAGTTGTACTGCCATCATTGCACATATATATATATATATATACAATAAACCTTCAACTTGCAAATAAACTATCCAAGCTACATAGTTTATTTAAAAGTTGTTTTGTGTAGTAATTTTTGTCGGCTTATATAACAATACAGCATCAGAAACATGAAATACGTAAAATACACAGAGTTTTAAGGAAGTTGACTGTTGTCAGTTTTGCAAGCTAAACATGGGGTGTTCTTATTGCAGTTATATCAGCATTCACTTTTCTTTTTCTTTTTTGATGGTGAGTTTAGTTGAAATTGTTTGCTTGCCATGAAGCACTAAATATGTTATCAATAGTAACTGTTGCATGGGGTCACAAATTTCTGGATAATTCATATTGGAACATATCATAGTGCTTTATAGTGTGCATGATTAAAGGTGTTTATTTGACGGAGAGGCACTAAATGTAGTGGAAAGGGAATGTAAAGATTATGGAATTGAAAGTAACAGCTTTGTAAAATGTGTTTCTTGAGAAGAACAATGTTTCTGTTCTTTCGATTATTCGATTATTAAACTCATGTTATAAATAAAAAGCAATATTGATATACACTTTCATGTGTGTTACATTTCACTCATTTATCTGTTTGATGTACATACACACCAGTAATTATCAAAATATCATGTTTATAGATATTTGGGAGGGGACTTTAAATTTGAAGAAGTGGTAATATTTTTGTATAATTGCTCTTTTAAATAGTAGGTCTAGGAAACAACACTATGTACTATTTATCCCCCTCCCCTCCTCCTTCCCTTTTAGGTTTTATTACAGGAAGCAAGAATATTTTGCAGTGAGGAAGTAGATCAATGAGAATTGTTCATACACATGGGACATTCCGCCATACACAAGAGAAATAGTTTCAGGGTGGAAGTTGGATTCAGTGTCAACACTCTGAACATTTTAGCTTGAAAATATGAAAACAAAGAAGTCAAAGGATGTAGATCCTACTGGCACTCTGACATCAGAGAATTACAAAATGAGAACCCCAGAAGTAACTTTAAAATTAGGATGTCACCCAAATGGAACAAGAATTTTCTGAACCTGTTGGAGTGTGTTGTTCATCTCAAAGATCCCAGTAATAAAAGCTAACGATGGCCACAAGTCGATAATATTCTCCCATTTATACATTCACATGTTAATAATTAGTATGCCTAGTTAAAGGCATTGAAGACCCTCAGAAAAAAGTTAACTTTCTGTTGCTTGCAAGTGAAGTTTTGTCTTGTCGCTACAAAATGCAGACAGTAATAAAACATGATACCTTGATATCTTTTATCTGGACCTGAGATGTCCATCGCTGCTATGTACACTGTGTTGTTGGTATTGACCGTAGCTGCATGTATTGACTGTACACTAGTGTCTAATGACCGACGGTAGTAAGCTGTGTGTATTTTCTGGGATCGATGGTGGTGCCTAACACTTCTGTTATACCTTATTCGAAACTTCGTCAGATTACCGGCATCGGACGTTTCGTTGTGCGAGAGTCTTCACTCCCTTTAACTTTCTTTGTAGGCAGCGTACTCGTACAGTACTCACAGTGCATATCACTGCAGTAAATATTCAGTTATACGCAACAGAAGAATTACACAGTAGTTCCGATTCGTTCTGTGATACACATGTGTAGATTTGAACTACATCAGTCGGTCGATCGCGAAGAGACAACTGAACCTCAGGCTTCCCTAGAAAATTTCTTGCCTATATATTTTGAATGACGTTGAAATTTTACTGGTAACTTAACCCTGCATTTAATCAATTAATAATTCATGTATAGAAAATGTATGAAAGTGTTTGGGTGTGTTAACTGCTATCTCGGTTACTTTAATGAGTATGGCCCAGTTTTGCGAAGTTTAACGTTAATCATATGCTAGGCGTACTGTAGGACCTTCAGGTTGTTTATGCAGCTACCTCTAGGCTCTAGCAAAGGTCTAACTTAGGCCTAGTTTATAACATGTTTCTGCAGCCAACGTCTATGATGTAAATGATCCAGTTAGGCATTATGGTTCCAAATCAATTTGCCGCTGCAGTTTTCCTCCCCAGTTCTTTGGGAATGTTGTACTTCACAAAGTTTCTTCAAGGGCTGTTTTCTAATTACAGCAAGGTTGATTAACTAAGGCTGCCTCAAGTATACATGTTGTTCTGCTACTTTATCAAGCTGACTTTGTTTAGCATAATCTAGTTGATTTTCTGGATGTGTATGTGGAACTAACACATGTGGTATTCTTAATAGGTATTGGCCATCTAGGAAATTTATCAAGTTATGATTTCCTTTGGCCAAGTAACCCCACACAAAAGGGGCAAAATATTAAATATACTTGCAGAATTTTGTTAAATATTTCAAGATATAGACAATAAGAATGTGGATAAAACTTTAATGGTACAAGTAGAAGTTTTCACTTTTCAGTAATATAGGGAATGTTAAAATTTATCATGCTTGGGGGACAGTTTAATAACTTTCGACTGTTTCTTATTTCAAATCAAACATAACATGTACTCAACAAATGCATGAAGGTTATAATAATTAAGTTTTATAGTTGCAAGCATGTACTGACTGTAAACTTGAGTCACCTAAATAATGCATTTGTTTTCTCCATCTATTTAGAGCTTAATCAATTACCAGAACCATGTGGCAGAGGTTTGTTTTGTGCCTGGCTAGACAGACTACCTGTCCTCTGATGAAGTTCAGGTATGTTGGACGTAAAGTGCTTGACAATGGTTCAAAGGGTAGAGAGTAATTAAGACCAAAAGCTGGTTTCCAATAGCTGTATTTGTTTCTTTTATTGCCCACGCCTTTATATATGAAGTATCGCAGATTATAAATTAAATAAGTAACTACTGAATGAGTGTTAATTTAAAATTAAGTCATCCTCCATAAATACATTTCGTATATATTTAATTTGTTATGGCAAAATAGAGCGTTGTGATCCAACAGGACTTTTCTTTAAAGGTATCAAGCTATCTTACCTTTATTTATTTAGCCCAAATTCAGGCTATTTGTTGGCAAGTGCTCCTGACAAAACACATTATAGAAAAGGTGTAAAATATATTATTCAGAGAAATTAAGAACTAAGCGAAACTAGCTTTCTTGTTCTACCACTAAGATGTGAAAGATTGAAATACGTTTTGTTATTTGGAAGCGTGTATTTTGCAATAATGATGATGTAATGTCCTACATAAAGTTGACCAAGAACTGATTTTGTTTTCCTTTGTACATAACTGGCAGGATTATATAACCTTGGAACATGATAACTGCATTCAAGTTAATTCATAATTTCAAATGTAAATTTGGGTCCAACTTTTGCGACAAGAAGGCAGTTTGTCTATGTGCCTGACATCAAAAATGAAGTATCATTAATAGATATCAAAAGTTTAAATATAGTATCTCAGCAACAAAACCAGATGAAGACATGATTAGAGCAATCCATTTCATCTTTTGTTGTGTGATTTTTTTGTCTAAATATGGATATTGTATTACTCTGAGACTTGACTATACCTGCAAAGCAGTTGCGCCGCATTTCATTAAGAAATATATAATTTGTATTCTTCACTGTATTTTTTTCTGTATGACATATTTTCACCGATCCAGCACCACCTCACCATGTTCAGCCATCATACTAAGGACAAGGTTAAGAGTCGTCGATAATTCTGCTTTGGGAGCATCAGCCATTGACAGACCACCGTATTGTATACACGTCTACAATAAGAAACATGTCGGAAAGCTCGGCGACACCGTCCTGGTTGCGATCAAGGGGGAGAAGCAGAAGGCTCTGGTGGTAGGAGTAAGAAGACCTGGTGATAACATGACTCCACGCTTTGATACAAACAATATAATATTACTAGAGGACAATGGAAATCCTACTGGAACAAGAATAACTGTGCCTATTCCATCGGTGTTAAGGAAAAGGACTGACCTGTCAAAGGTCTTTGCTATAGCCACAAAGTTTGTTTGAACTGTAGACCTAGTAAAAAGTCAGAATTTGTGAAGAAGGCATCAGGGATGGGTAACAGTGATTAATGAACTATTATACTCCAAACTTTGTTTTTGAGTGAAAATGTCAAAGATTCTGAACATTACAGTTTAGTGGTACAGTATGTAAATGATTATTCTTCATCACATGTCTTGAAGGAGGGTGTGAAAAGTTATTCCTGAAGTTAAACAATTGATAACTGATAAAGTAAACCCAACTATTTTGCACAATTGCAATACTTCATACTATGAAATTGAACATCAAACTTATTAGTTTGCCTTTTAAAGGAAAGTCAACATTTATAGTTGATGTGTAAACAACTATGTATAATATGTTTTCATAGTCATTTGCTTGCATCTCATATATGTTTGAGTGAACATTGAAGGGTTACACAACGATACACCTTATCTTTTTTGATGAAACATTTGTCTTTTTGTATTGCTAAAAAACAAACATTTTTCAGGGAATAACGTAGCGTTCAGATTTTGTTTAGCAATATTGCAGTTTATGAATTTTGTTTATCAAAATTATACTATGGTTCAGTGTGTACAAAACTGCTATATTACTTTACAAAGATCTGTTTACTCGATAAAATATTCCCTGATATATGTATGGTTGAACCATCTTTATTATCTGGATTCTGGAACCTTTTGAAGTTTCAACTCATGAAGAAAATAATACTAGCGACTTGTGAGAGAAAAATTTTCAGCAAATTTGTCAAGCAACCAACAGAAGATCCCTGAAGATTTCAGCAACCTCACTTCTAGAGTTTGGTATAAAGGATTCTTATATCAAGATTTTACTCCTGTAAATGCCAACCCATTGCCCTCCCCCCCCCACCCCCCTTCAACCTTCAATCTTTATATTTATCATTATGGTCATGTTGCTAATGTGTGAATGAAACAAACATTTATTCTTCCTTTTGATTATTTCATTAATGTGCTGTGACGATAAATTGAATACATTATAGAGCACATTTGCAACTAGAATACCGAGAGGATAGTTCAAAATGTATTCTTCTTTTCATTCTTTTGAAGTTCCCTTGAAGTTTCTTGCTCAGCAAGAATGAATAAATCAACTGCTCTAGAACCACTTACTTTTCATATCAAATCATCATACCACCATCCTAAACATAATATCGCAATGGAAGCTTGGACAGATCGCATACTTGGTACCAATTGTACCACATTGAAGCAAGAAGCCTAATGCCGCGGAGGTCAATGGTCGTTTGAGTTAACCAGGGGTCAAATTGGGAAAACCACGCTTTTGCAAAATATTTCAACAAGGACAGATGTCTAATTTAGTATTGATGTATCACATTTAGTACAAGAAGCCTGTTGTCATTTCAGGACAGCCTGTGTCATTGTGAATATATCGTTTGTAACATCACACTGCTTTTGACTGTATTACTAAGATCAAGTATGTTTTACACCCTCACTATGCATTACGTCAGATTCATGAAGAAAACTGCTCATGCTACATCATACATTTCTTAAAGTCCCTTCAGGACCACCGTAGTTCCCTGCGGTTCAAAAAAAAGTTTAAATTTGCAACACGAATGTGACCACAGAAGCTTGCGCATTGGACCAGGCGCGACCGCCCTCCCCCCCCCCTCCC
>KN883393.1:126439-145898 GCA_000934455.1 Apostichopus parvimensis | reverse complement strand
TCACCTGGCCTTAGATGCAATTTGGTGCTCCAAATGAGATTTTATTCTCATTTGGAAATGAAAAAGGGGTTTTCTGACTTGCGGAGCGGGGGGGGGGGGCGGAATGATACTTCCGCCCCACCATATTTTTCACTGGGGGGGCTGGCGCCCCCCAGCCCCCCGGTTCCTACGCCCTTGACCACAGCTGATAGCTAGTACATTGTTCTGTCCTACAGAGGCAAAGGCCACGACTTCACTACAGATTGTAATGGCGCTTCCTTAGTTAAATCAATACAAAGGGTGTGTTCTAGATGCATCGTAGCGACTAACTTTCATTTCATGATGTCTCTTTCTTTACATCGAAACCCGCTTAAAATATGTCAAATTAATTGATTTTTTGGCAACACAGCATTTTCTCCTCGTTAATGTGGACAACCAGCCATTGCTCATAAGGGAATGTATAGGCATAGATATAGTGCCTGACATGCCTGAATTGTAAACATGTAACCGGGATCCAGAGCTACTATATACTGCAAAGCAGGGGTTTAGCCAGGGGGACAATGAGAGCGATCGCCCTGCCCCTAACTCCCTCCCCCAACCCCCTTTTGAGTACCCTGAAAAACAAAATTTAACTAAAAGCAGGAAATATCTTTAAGCCCTCTTTTCAGGTTGAAGGAAGTTAAGCAACCCTTCTCAATCTTTCCCCTGAAAGTTCGTCTGCTACGTACTACAATACTCTTATTATTGTTTATATCCTGCAACGTGGGAGGCATTTTGAGCAAAACGTTTCTTTGTACATCATGCCGGCTCCGTTAAGTGTAATAATGCTCCCGTTGTGAGAAATGCCACTTTTAAAATTCTGCCCCCCCCCCCCCTCCTTGCGGCAAATATCTGGCTACGTCCCTGCTGCATGGTGCAAATATATGTGAACGTTTGCAACATTTCCGTTAAGAATCCCCTTCGCCACTACGGGAACAATTTGAATAATTATATATAATTAACTCACTCTACGGTATTGATGAGTCTAATATCGACATAGACCACAGAAATTATTTTCTGTGACATAGACTCGTTGCACAGAATTAAGCCACTTCTCTCGCAAAGTTCACTGTAATACTATATCGACAAAGACAAAATATAACAAGAATATGACTGAAGGGCACCTCTACTCAGGCCCGTAGGCCGCTGGAATTCTGGGTTGGAACAATAGACTCAGGAGCACCAATTAACGATTTAAGGTTGTGCGCGATATCCGTGTCCTGTTAGATGTGAAGTTTAGTACACAATCATGATATGCACATATGTAGTGGGTAGGGGCGCCTCCTGGCCCCAACCTGGCTACGGGACTGCCTCTACATTTTTGCCATGGCTGACGTAGTCTACGTAATACGGAGTGTACAAAGGACACATTTTGTCGTAAAGTTTGGAGTTAAATTTGTGGTGTCCCTAATTCAAATCATCATATTCGCACGGTATCCCGAGGAAGTTTTGTCCCGACTCATCAAAATGAACCCGAAATGAAATCCGTCACTGCATAGTGTTCATGTTACTTAGCGGATTACCCGACTTTTCTAACACAAAGTTAAACGTGTACGAGAGGAGTAAATATTGGCTGGTTCTATATATCCCAGCCAGGAAAACTTCAATTTTTTGATTAAATAGAGTATATAATGCAGGGGATCTATCGAAATATGACCATTTTGAAAACTCAATGACGTATGTAGGAAGTTATCAAAATGTGTTGGCCCGGGACGAATGGCGTGGGATTTGATAATCTTTTGTAGAAGAATGTAAGTTTTGTAGATGTTACTATTTCGAAAATTTAAAAACTGTTTTCTCCGAAGTTTGGTTTTTTTGCTCAACATTTAAAAATTTAACTTCCGGGGTTTTCGTCTACAATTAGGTCATCCCAAATTTTCGACTATATTCACGAAATTGCGACATATTTCGATATTGTTCTTAATCTTTCTTCGATGTGCAACAATTGGATATTCAAAAAAAATACAGTCGATATTTGAAAAGTCTATCATTAATAAGATTTGACATTTTATCTCAAAATTTCGATTTCTTTTCTAAAAATGTGTACTATGTTATTTCCAAATCTCAAACTACTTTCTTGAAATATCGACATTCCACTTGTTCCTAGAAATGTTTATTCCATCAAACGATAACGATATTTTATCTCAAAGTTCCCTATTTTATCTCTTTATTAGGAGTATAACTCATTTGCACCCAGTCAGCTCTTCTTCATGCATGTCCCCTGCATCACCACAACATAAAACATGACAGAAATTTTACAATGATTATTGATTATAGCTTTGTGGAGGGCGGAGAGCGTAATTTTTTTTCCTAGGGGCGGAGACATCCTTGATGAAACTGTGGAGCATTCGTTTATGGCAAGCCATGTGGGACAAACACCGCGTAATATATCCGCGTATTAATTGGAATATATACACGTATTAATTCGAAAATATACACGTATTAATTCGAATATATACACGTATTAAATAAAATACATATGGGGATTAAATCCAATATATGCACGGATTAATTAGAATATACACGAAAAAACATTTCCGCTCTTGCTGTGTACATATACCAACGATAAATGTTTTGGCGGGCTCCGCGAGATCGCTTCAAAAAGCGAAACTTTACACATGTAGGCTATAACACATGTATATTCGAATTAATACGCGTATATATTCGAATTAATACGCGGATATATTATGCGGTGTTTGTCCCACATGGCTTGCCATATTGTTTGGACCAGTTTGCTCTTTATACCAGGGACCTGTAACTATAATACCTACTGGGCCGGTCTAACAATATCCTTACCAATATCTGCACAGACGAACAAAGCCAGTCCGTAGAATTATTTCGTCGTGCTTTCTTTTGTAGTTCCGCCAATAGCCAGAAGCAAACAATGTTTGTATGTGTGAAGATAATGCTTCTCATCACGTGATGAAAAAGTTGTTAATAAACGATTCGTTTAGCTCCCTCCGGGCTTGTTTGAGGACATCTTAGCAAATAAAACCTCTCTCTTCAGCGTCGAACAAAACACGTAAAAGTCTCGATAAAAATAACTAAAAACACATACTTGATTGCGAAAGTAAATACTTGGACCGTTACTAAACGCGTGTAAGAGCTTTAAGTTTACCCTTGCTGGAGTGAGAAAACTTCATGAAGTCTTTAAATGTCGTTGTCATTGGTAGCAATAACAGCAAACCACGTTAATTTGATAAACCTTCGGCGTATATTTTGTCAATCGAGTTTGGTGAAATGTCATCTGCATTTTCTCTCAAGTGGTTATTTAGATATGAACTATATTGGCCTTTTCACACGGTTTTTGGTGTTCTAATTATCGACTCATTCAAACTGATATAATAGTTTTTATCGCGTCTTTGTCTTTGAATGTTTTGTGAGTTTATGTGTAACACCGAATGTTTTACCGTCATTTTGAAAGGATTTTTCATATGGAAATATAACGCTGAGATCAGTCAAAGATTGGTGCAAGATTTGACGTTGGATGTATATATACTGTCAGATGAATACTGATTAGAAAATCATTCTAAAATACTATGTGATTAGGCTTGCAAACATGCATGGTTCTGGACAAAGCATAGTTTATTCAGTTATCCTATAGAAACGTCATCATTATGGGTTTATATACATACATAAGTTCACTTTATAGATTGGAAACCGGTACATCGAGTCAAGGACTCAACCAAAGGGGTCAGAATAGGAAATATTCACTCCATATACTAAATGAATTGTAAAAATGCTTTAGATTTACCTCGGTTTGATATAGATAGTGGAAATGAAGTGTTCGCTTCAGAAAACGATTCGTTTATTGCGAAAATATACTACTATGAATTTCGGCGTTTCGTTCAAGATTGCCATTATATGAGCTTGAGAGATACAGCTATGCCACGGAATTTATTTAGAAAACTTATGAATACTATTTGCAGTGAAACTGTCAGCTGTCCTCAAAAGGATACTGCACAGGTATTGAAGTGAACACAAATTGTTCGAAGTAAGCAAGTTTGGATGACACTTGGAGTATATCAAGAATAAAAATAGCGAGAAACAATGTCGGCAAATTCATTTCGACGTCAAAAAAGCCGGTCTTTGGCGGAAGTAGATTTTGTCAATTCTAGCGCTTTCCGGCAATGCCAGTTTCTACTTCAGCTTCGTCAACAGCGACTGCTCAGAAACAGGTTTGACCGGTTATCGGTTCATGATAAGGAACTTACAGAAATGAAAACATTCTTCAGGTGTTTACGTCAAGTCGAGAAACGTCCTCAGTATGAAATTGAAGATTTTGAGATAAGAAACGATTCATTTGTCAATCAGGGAGATATATTCCAGAAATATTCACTGGAGAATGGAAAAGAAGATGGCATTGGGAAACACAGGAGAAGATCGGCCAGTGCAGGGGACATTCGAAGACGAATTGAAAACTTAGATAGGCCACTTGGCGTGGAAATCTTATCGGACAATACTCCACGATCAGCCGATGACGGAAATAAACAAACTACTGAATTGCATAGATCATCATCCGGTTTCAGCAAGTTAACTCAGTTAAGTCAACGCGTAGAAATGTCGCAAGAGAACGAGTTTCACCTGCCAGAGATCTCGCATCGTTATGAGGGCGTTGGCCAATGCAGCCAACAAGGACCAGAGAAAAATCTAAGGAAAACAGATCATAATAAATCATTAGACATTCAAACCGGAATTTTGCATCTCTCCGTCGAGTCATCTTCGGATGACGAGTCATCCTTTGCCGAAGACGAGGACACGTTACGACGTCGTTATTTTAAAGATACAAAGGCGGCCAATCCCGCTACATCGTTAGACTTCCAAACACCACCTCGTTCTGCACGCAGCGCCCTCACTAGGAGAGGATGTCTGAAACAATTGACGCCAAGCCATGAGAAGAATATGCGAGTGTTTCGAGCTTCACAGAAGAATATTTTACAAAGACGAAAATCCAGCAGCGATGTGTTCAGTACAAAACAATTAACACCAGGACAACTTGTAGAGCTGCAATATAAAAGGGACCGATCAGCAATCATTTGAAATTTATTTTAAATCTATAAAGATTAAAGGAAACGTTTTGGTTTAATTTTACTGAACCATATATAATACATTATTGATACGTATAATGTTCGTATTGTACAGTTGTTTGGTTGAAGTATGAATTTATATCAAATCTCCTCAATCTCCTTACAAATCTCCTGCTTATTATAAGATGATTTTTCAAAAGTGGAAAACAAAGTCAATCATCATCTTAGGCTTATATGAATGAGATCTTTGTGACGAATAAATCCTGCAAACAACGAAGAAAAAAAATAGGTTTCTGTTTTTGGAGATATTGTAGTTTTAAGTCGGGTCGGGGAGCTGTCATGTCTGTACACTTGTGATGTCATGGAGTTACTAGGATATGGAACCTTTCATTTTGTCTTTGTTCTTTTCTCCATCTTTTCAAGGTGAAATGTTAACATTTTTAATCAATAACACCATTTCCATCATTATAGGTCATGTAATCAACTTTGAAACCCCCCATCTCCATTATAAATAGAACATAGTGAGAAAAACAAGGAAAGTAAAACATAGAAGTTGAAGCATATGTGGCTCGATGATGTCAGATTTAGACTTGATCAAGTCTTCAAGAAAACCTTGTTTGTGAAGAAACATTAAGTCCGTGATCTCTCCCAAATGGAATAAGATCATTCTAAGCTGTCTGAAGGCGGTGTTCATGACAGTTATCTATATCACATAGACCAATAATCATGATTGTTCATGGGTTTGAGAATTAAGGCTATGACGATATTTGAAAAAACTGTATCTTAATTGATGTACACCTTATTGGCTATATATTGGACATGAAAAGTAATTCCGTGAATGCAAGATACTATCATATTTAAATTTCATAACGTAATGATAAGTTCACTTGTATGATAATCTCGCTATTACTGTATCACAAACTTAAACTTATTTGTTTATGTGAAGGCTTAATCTTTATTAATATGAATGATAGCTACTTGAAAACTTGGACGAAAAGAGTAAACACGCATATGAAAATATCGTGATCGGTTGTTTTAATGGAATACATCAGTATCTGTATAATATTATATTATATTTAACCCCGTTAAAAGTGACGTAACTGCATACATAATATATACCGTACTGGAAAAAAAAACAAAGAAGTTCTTTGAAAGTTATTCAGTATGTGGATCTCTTTTGAATTAGTAATTCCCTGTGATATATAAAGTTGCTTATCGTAGGCTTGTATAGCTATATATTTTCGTATATATCTCCACGTTGCAGGAATGGCCCAACAGGCAGACGAAACTTTGTTTTCAACGCTTTACTGACTCTCCGGCAATTTCCTTCTTAGTACTGGGTTTATTTACACTACTACAAAACGGATGCTGTAACAAGTACCTAAGTGTTGCTATTATGGCCAGAGAGGGGTAGGAGGGCTGTCAAGGCATGTCGCAGAACCAAACTTTAAGGCAAAGGCGTTGTTCAGCGGTTAGAGTGTCCGCCTCACGATCCTTAGGTTCCCAGATTCAATATTCCGCCAGGAGCCAGATTCTCTTGACCTATTCAAAAATCGCTGCAGTGCGGTGGTGATGTGTGGAGTCTTCCGTGGATTTGGTATTTCTGGTTTGTGAACTTGGGGAAAGGTTTTGTTTCTGTTCTTCACTTGTTTTTGAAACAACTTCGTTCGTCATGACTGCACGTACTGCAGTGATGTAGAATGGGGTGCCCTTGCCTACTTCATTATTTGAGATAGCGGTCAGAAGCTGGGGTATTCACTCTCCTCCGTCGGATGGGGACGTTAAATGGCGGACCCGGGAGCAGGAATGGGAGCGAATTCACACCCCTGCCTCGCTATCCTCTGAACACTTATCGAATAGAGAAGGCTTGAAATAAGCCGGTGTTCATCCAAGATCTAACACGTATAGGGTCTCAAATAAGCTGATGTAAGGCTTCCTGATCATTGGGTCTCTAAACTAAACTAATCACACAAACTCGCCCCTCCTCTTTGGTCTCACCGTCGCGACACAGGTGCATGTATGCCAGACATTCGCTTATATCTAGACAAACTAGCTTCATATGACGTAAATTATAAAAGTCTAGTCCCATTGAAGTCTCTATAACTTTTATGTCTTAACTTTTTTGTTAACTGCACAACCAGGTCACTGTCAACATATTGGATTTCTTTGCTGCATACACTGCTATTAGGACGAAAGTTTTTTCTGCTCTCAATCAACATTTACAAGAAGAAAGTAACATAGAAGTAATTTGGAGAAGCGCCCTCCTAATAATTAGCCGATTGCGCAATAAGAATATGTACAGCTCCACAATCAGATCTTACACATGTGTGAAGAGATCCTGTACATGTAGCAGTCATCGTCCATCGTTAAAACAAACTAACCGCGACAGAAATGGCTTTTCACTTAGCAAGTTGTTACTTTTCTGCCGTTTCTTCCATTTTCACACAGTCTAAAGTAGCAAACACATCCTAGCCACGGAATCTGCCTACCATTATGGAGCTGTAAGCGTTCACAAGGACGTCGGTCGTGTTTTTTTTTGGTGACACAACTTATTGCCTAGCCTACTGTACACTGTATCACAGTGAAGTTGAAAGTTAAAGGATAGCCTAGGCTAGGTTGTTCTGACAGTGCCTTTGACTAGGTGTAGCAGTGCTGATTGTAAATTTGTAATTTACAGTACTTTCGAAAACTGTTTTCCATATGTGTGCATTTATTGAGTTCAACATCAGTTGATTATTGTGCAATTAATTTTAGATTCTTTCAAAGACAAAGTATATTTTTGTAAAACAGCAAACAGTAACCTTATTTGTAACTTATTTGCCGGTAACTTATTTGCCAGTATTGTAATACTAGTAAGAAAACTACACACCTGAAAGAAGGACTTCTCATGAGTAAAACATTAACTTCCTCTGTGAAAGCTCAGCTAAGAATTCTGGAAATCTATGTAAAACACAAAGCAGCCTACACTAATAAATGTTACAACTGCAGTACTTGAAAGAGCATTGACCACGATTTAATGAAGTATTGAATTTGAGTAGCAGACCATGTCTAAAACAACAAAGAGAAAGCATGTGACCAGAGAGGTTCTGGAAGAGTTTATCTTGCCCACAGATAACCAACAGATTGTTAAGGTTAGTAACGTACACTAATTTGCAGGTAGAACATGTTCGGAGAGGATTTACCTTGATTCCTATACCTGGAGTAAACGGAACGTTATCCCATCGTCCATTATCACTGGTATCCAACAATTCATTGCAAAATACTGCACACACATCATGCAGGAATGTCCATGCAATAATGTCCATACATATTGCAACAGCAAAGCTGTAGTAAATGAAGAAATAAATCCTGGTGGGTTGTTTTTGGAAACTCCTTATAAATGTTTGTTCCCTGTAGTGTAGATAATCCAGGTTATACTTGAATTGATGATAAGTTATGGGGTTTTTCAAAATTTATTCTTTTACTAATATTTCTAACTTGTTTCTCAATATTGCTTATATTTGTCATTGTTTGATACCAATGGATTTAAAGTACCAACTCTAACACATTGCACCCTACTCTAGGTACAGTAAGTCTTTCAGAAATTCTCATCTTGTATAAAGTTTTGAACTGAGCATCCACTTTGCTCTGGACAAGCAAAATGTGAGGCCTGGTTGCCCGAGGGACAAACAAAGAATGTCCTTAAAATTGCCCTGCCTTTAAAGGGTGTGAAGACTCGCGCAAAAAGAAACGTCTAATGTCGGTAATCTGACCTAGTTTCGAATGAGGTGTAACAGAAGTGTTAGACACCACCATCGATCCCAGAAAATACACACACACAGCTTGATACCATCGGTAATTAGACACTAGTGTACAGTCAGTACATTCAGCTGCAGTCATTACCCACAGCACAGTGTACAAACTATACAGCGATGGACATCTCAGGTCCAGCTAAAGATAAGGTATCACGTTTTATTACTGTACTGTCTGCATTTTGTAGCGACACGAACAAAACGTTACTTGCAAGCAACGGAAAGTTAACTTTTCAGATGGCCGCAGGCGGTTTGGGGCAAGTCTTCAATTAACAATTTAACAGTGGGTCTCTGAAGCGGTTTTCAACAATTGTTCAAAGCAATTTATGTACAGCATTTTTGTGTCTCATACTAATCAAACTGTTAAATGTTTTTAGAGATTCTATTCAGAGTTATTGATGCATGTCCCGTTATTATCTTTGTCAAGGTTGTGGCTGGCAGAGGGAACAATCTACATGAAATGGCAAATGCTGCTGGTGAAAAGTTCCTGGCAAGCATGCCATCAAAATTCAGGAAGAATGTCTGGATAAAAAGAGGTAATTATAAATTGTCTTAACTCCAGGTTTGAGAAACCTACAGGTATTGACAGATCTTATCTGCAAACTTTCACAGTTTGGTACAGTACCACATGTAGGCATGCTATATAATGATATATATAAAAAAATGATCACAACATTTATACTGCATTGCTCAACTTTGAGAGTTATGAGCACTTGCTGTGACTCTGGGGCCATATTAAATGAAGGAGTGACAAACTATCAGAATAATTATAATTCTGGTGTTTTGAAACATTTTATATTGCAGTCAGTAAGGAAGTCTTTCCTCAGAGATATCAGTAGCAGTGAAACCATTCCTTCTGTGTGCAGAGGAATGTTGTCTTGTCTTTCATAAAAACTGTGAAGAAGTTTGAATTGAGATAATGCACTAAATGCAAGCCTATACTACAAAAGACTGTACAAAGATTAATAGCCTTGGAAAGATTAAGAAATATGAGAATTTGAACATGGATGGTTTGGTGAAAACAGCTCCATAGTATGTAAGGGACTTCTGTGTTATATCTGTATGGATTGGTGTATTTGAAATCAAGCATATCATGTACACGATGATGTAATTTAAAACTTGTCCATTTCTTCCATTTTGATACATGTGTGTAAGTTTCAATCCACTATGTTCTAATACTGTACCTAACACTTCTATCATCTTTTCAGGAGACTTTGTCATCGTGGATCCGATATCTGAAGGGTCAAAGGTTAAAGCTGAGATAAGTGTTATTCTTTATCCAGAACAGATCAAGTATATCAAAGAAGAAGGCAAATGGTAAGTACAGTAGGATGCTAAGGGCCAAGTGCGCCAGGTTTTCCTTAAATATATAAACGTATTATTTAATCCTGACTAATTGTTGGTTCTGTAATGTGAGGTATGAGAACTGGGTTTGTTGGTACTATATGACTTTTAGAAGTCTAATAATTGAATAAAGAAAGGAAGGAGAAACCCGTATGAAATTTCTATTTGTTTTCTATGAACTGGTTGAGACTTTTTTAGAAATGCATCTGCAGATGAAGTCTGAACAGGGTTGTCTTTTGTGAAGATTAACTTTGTATTGTTGTGTATTTGTGTGTACTAGTTGAATGTTTTGAAGGGATGTGATTAGATGGGGGCAGGTTCCAAGTATGTTAGAAATTTTATACATTGCCCAGAATGTTGTCAGAGAAAGGGGCAAACTGATCATCAAGTGGCAAAATGCACAGCTTGTTGAAACCTTCAGCAACGATGGTTGGATCACACAGCCGATAGCAGTTGATACCCTAGCGTGCCACTGGTCAGATTTGTGACAGTAATCTTCCAAATTTTCAAATGGAAATTGTAGCAAAACAATATTTCTCAAATGATAAAGTTTGTCCTAGAGGATGGCAAAGTCAATATTAGTCATTTTTGTTTGGTTTTTTACAACTTATTTGTGACTGTTTGTGGACCTTAAAGTTGTAAAAGGAATTTTCTGAAGGCTTAGAATGGTTGAATCCTCAAAACCAATAACAAATATAGTTTTAGTAGAAATGGTGCTCGAGTTAATCTAGCCAAGTTTATGCCTTGCAGTCTGAACCCTATGTACGGTGCATGACAAGCCATGGACCAACCCTTGCTGTACAGAGCAGATAGCTAAGAAATGTCTGGTTCAGTACTAAAGATGACTTAATTGTTACTTGTTATCATATATTAGAATTGTTTTTGTCTGTTTAGGCCAGAGTCGTTTTTACCAAGAAAGGAAAGCAACACCCCCAAGGAAACAAAAGAGACATCAGTTGGTGACCTGTTAGAAGAGATCGAACAAAATCTCAAAGTGGATTCCAACAGTGAATATTCCGAGACAGACAGCGATAACGACGATGATCTGTTTGTCAACACCAACAGACCAGTTATTACTTGCTATTACACAGATGAGAGTTCCACCGAAGAGGAGGATGAGGAGGAGGATGGCGTTGAAGAGAAGTCGGAAAACCATGTGAAATAACAGACGTTGGTTTGTTACCGTTAACTGGCTGAAGATAACATTTATATCTGGAACACTACAGAACAGTGAAGAATTATTATCCATCTTAAATGATGAGTGTGTTTGAATTACCATTCCAAGTTGGGTAAAACTTGTGAGAGCAGTGTTCAAAGTGATTAAAAAAGCAATTCCCTTCCAGCAGAATCTTGGGAGCTATATATGACAACATTATTGATCTCACACACTATAGGTGTTGAAAAAGGGGAATAAAAAAAATGGAAGTTACCTTCTCTTGGATCAAAGTGTATTTGGTGGTCATTGTCAGGCAGATGTTAGTATTTTACAAGTTCTGATTTGATGGAATTCATTATCGAGGGGAGTGTTCTTCAATGTAGACGGCTGTCTGTTTGTATACATTCCATTGTAGCTCCCCACCCCCAAACTTATCTTATGCGCATGATAGAATGATCAACAAAATTAGTTTATTTCTGCGGATTGCAAAGTAAACACTGGTTACATGAACCAATGAAAGATCAATGCTATCGATGTTATGTGAAAGGAGTTTGAGGTAAATCAGTTTCACTGTGAATGTTGAAAGGAAGTTCTTGTTAAATATGAACACTCTAATGAACGTTTGATTGGTAATATGCAGAGTAACTATATTCTTCTTTACTCTAAGAATTGCGGGGACTTTTTCTTGGCAGCAGTTCTTGATTTAAGATGGTGCATTGTCTGTTACAGGAGTCATTGTCACATAGCAGTTTAATGGTTTATGCCTATTTTGGTCATCACTGAATAGGCTACTGAAAGTTCAATGAGTCTGTGTACAACTCCTGTCAAACAGCTCTTTGCTTTTGTGTAACCATTTAAATTTGCATACCTGCCATCACTGAGCTATTTATGTGAAACCAAAATCCAAATAAAGTATTGGTGCTGTTGAGTCTGGTGTCAAATCCAGTCACAGGAGGCACTGTCAAACCCACATGCTATTCAGATCTCACATCAATCATGTACTGTATGAGAAAACTTCAGTTACAAGGTTTCTTTACAGAATTTCCGTGGTTACATCCTCTTCTCTTCCTAAATTATGTGTTTGTCTAACAGACTGGGTAACAGAGACTAGGTAACAGAAGAGAATCCATCTTTTATGGAATTTTCTTGGCAGGAAATTATTTGTAAAGTGCAGAGATTTTGCTGAATGAGAGATATTTGCTGCCGAGGTGTAGATAAGGGGGTTCTAGGCTATAACATGGAGATGGCTACTACGACCTTGCTTTGGTTTTAATCTGAAGATGGGAAGTTACAGCATTTGTTGTGTACTCCTATGACTTTATCGATTTAGTATGAACAACATCTCACTTAGATATAGTTAACAGAGTTTAATTGAGGACATAACTGTACTGTTCATTGATTATGTAATGAAAGCGGTACTTAGACTTGTGCATTATATGAAATAGCTCAGTGATTGCATTCCACACGTAGTTGTGATTGCTGGCAAAGTATAGTAATCTTTTCCTCATTGTTTCTTTATTTGTTCCTTTGCTTTAAAACTTACAAGAGGAAATTTCTAAGGTTTTGGTAAAATGTTCCATATGTTAAAACAATTCGTGATTACTTTTGGAAAGGCTGGAAAAGTTTGGATATCTGTTGATTTCATGAGGAATGCATTTCTATTTCCCATATGGATGGGAAGTAGTGAAAAGTTTTGTTAAATGTGATAATGGTCAAGTTTCTCTCAGGTGTAGAAAAACTGGCAATTCAACCAGGTGACATGCGATTGCTTTAGCACAGGACAACTATGGTCAACTAAAAACAGCCACAAGAAAAAATACCTGGTGGTCTCTATGTAGTTCCTTTGTTGGCATCAGTTTGTTAATAACCCAAACAAGGTATAATGGAAATTTATGCAATTATCTGAAGGTTCCCTCATCCCAGAACATGAATCACCTCTGATGTCCTCAGAACATGACCCATCTTCGATGTCCTCAGAACATGACCCATCTTCGATGTCCTCAGAACATGACCCGTCTTAGATGTCCTCAGAATATGACCCATCTCCGATGTCCTCAGAACATTACCTATCTCTGATGTCCTCAGAACATTACCCATGATGTCCTCAGAACATGACCCGTCTTCGATGTACTCAGAACATGACCCATCTCTGATGTCCTCAGAACATGACCCATCCCTTACGTCCTCAGAACTAACCCATCTCTGATGTCCTCACTTTATACTTATCTCTCTCCACTCAACAACTACAACAACACTTCTTTTACTGCAGATTAAAAGTCATTTATGTCCACTTTTGACTTTTCTTAACAATACATAGTAGTTTGAAATAGAGTGAAGATGGTTAAGATTAGGTCCCACTTTCCTCAGTTTATTTAGATTAATTTGAACCTGAAAGAACATCTAAAGATAGAGATGCCAACCAACTGTGTGGCGGTGAATTGTTTACTCAAAGCATTGATCAGGCGACAAGCAAGTATTGTATAGTTTAGAAGGAAACACAATTTGAAAACAGTTGTGATGTAAATACTATATGATTCATTAAAAAGTGTGTAGACTAAATTATAGTGAATACATACAAAATTTGACAAAAATGAAACTGTTTAGCATTTGTTTTTGGCTTTTAAAAATTTTCATGCAGACATTTATTTCTTACATGTTTGTTACTTGATAGTAAGGAGAAGAAATGAAGAGAAAATTCTAGATAGCATCAGCAATCTGGAGTAACCGTTGCTGTGGCCAAGTGGATGAAGGCGGTGGCACTTGAAGCAACGAGGCTTAGCAATCTGGAGGTTCCGGGTTCGAACCCAGCCGGGTCAGAGTAAGGTCGGTTTTTCATCCAAGAACAATCTATGGTTTTCCCATCTGAAATGACTTTCTAAATTGAAAAATTTGAGTTAAAAAGTTGAATTGGAAGCCACCCGACATGTTAGTTGTAATCCATAAGCCCTTGCTGGTTTGCCCCATATTTGTGGTTAAGCGTCGCTAAATTAACTCCGATTATTATTATTATGGGTAGCTACGAAGTGCCAACCACACCAGTATGACAATTTACAGCCATCAGCTTCCAGAATGAAAATCAAATTTCAATAAAACCATATTTCAGTAACATAATTCACAAGTTATCAGCACATGTCTCCTGGTCTCACTCTGCCCTGGTTCTGCCAGCAGTTGCACATGTGTTAACTTGTGGGGGTGGGGGCAAGAGAGGGGGGTGCATGGGGTATCCTACCATATCGGTCCGAAATCAAATTATTACTCACCAAATATTTCACTTGCAAAACAAAAGAATTTGCACTTCATATTTATGAGAAGGGGCACTATTGTGGTTGGGAGGATGTGACCCTTGCAATGATTGAGAATTGCAATAAAAATACAAGAATCCAAGTTGATATAATGCTTTTCAGGTTAGTTTGAAAATCACTATCGTCTTAAGAAATGAGGCAAGTAATCACTAAGCTAGTTGCCTCTCTGGTTACCCAATCTCAGAAACCAGCTCGTTCAGCCAGTTACTCTTACTAAAGCCAGTTGGTTTACATACCCACCCCCCCCCCATTCCCCCAATATGTACACTAGCTTGTTCTCACATTGCTCAATGTGTTTATAAATACACAAGAAAAAATAACATCGACACATCAAAATGTATATTTTAAGCTGTTTTTATTAGAAAGAAACATGGGTCCAATATTTGAAAGCTTTTCCTTCATTTGATTGATTTCCTTTGGTTATGATGCAAACTTATAGAAAAATAATAACATCACCAAGTAGAGAATCAGTCTTTCACAAGAAAATATATGATTAATTCATGTTAACCGAGTGGAAGATGATATCAAACGTACAGTACTTCCCCTGTCCCATGATGTTACCCTCTGCCTCATAATATTCGATGTCCCTAATTATTTTATCTGATTGAATAAACATGGCCATGGGGTGTAAACATTGAAACCATATCAAAAGGCTGTGTCTAAATTCACAACTGCGATTGGAGATGTTTGACAGAGGTACGATATGTGAACAAGTTATCTTTGTTAATTTGGATGGCTTCAAAATTATAAGCATTATCTGATCAAAATGATCTGAACATAAATGGGAAAAAATAGAATGTTCTAACTCAAAACCCCATGACACGTTAATTTCCTCTAAACGGCAAACAAAGAATCTGTTGGCAAATATTAACATTTTTGCCCAGAAAATTTGGAAACTTCTTCAATGGAAGTATGTTAAATTGTAGAAATCATTTGCAACAAAATCGAAGAGGTTTTGCCGTTTCTAAGTTTGTGTCCACCAAAAAATTTAAATTGTATCTACTTTTACAAAACTTCTGTGGAAAAATATATAAAAAATGTTTCATATTAAGAAGAATGTTATTACATTATAAGTATCTAAGTTGACATTTATCTATTCGATATAAGAATTGGAAGAGTATGCATGATAAAATTATTTAAGAAACTGTTTCTTTTCTATAAAATATATGAAAAAGTAGTACCAAATTAAGAGCTTATACTTGTAGAATAATAAACTTACCTGGCAAGAATGTATGAACAGTGGAAGAAACTTATACTACTGTGCAAAATCATACTTCTCATTGACATGTATGACATGCATTGACACATTAGAATGCTTTGGTAATGTTAACAGGGCAAGATAAACGTGGCGAAGGTACAGTAACACTGATACAGTATTGTAAGATGCGTTATCAACAAGTATGTAAAACTAATAAATAAATAAAACAAAATATAGACTTCAAATACAAATTGAGACTCAATAATACATTTCTTGTACTGCAAAAGAAACTTTAAAATAGCTTATTGTAAGAATTCATCTTTCTTCCATGTTGGCAATAGTTTAAATTTAATTGTGTTTTACTATTCAAACAAGGAACTTATTCCAAGTGTTGTAATTGTAATATACTGAGCCCTAGGTAAATGTAAAAATCAGCCCAGAGAAATTCAGCCCAACAAAACAAAGCATTCATACATGTAGTGCCTAAGGCTAATGGGTTCTAGATGTGGTCAATTCAACAAAAAAGTTGACAAAAGAAGTAGTCATGGTTGTGACCAAATAGCTGGTCGTAAGTGAATGTATCGAAACAGGTTTACCCAATATGCAGCAAATCGATGGCATATCAGCGAAAAGTGGCATTCAATCATGCACAAAGGTAAGTCTCTAAGCTGATACGATTCTACTCAGACAACATCCAAACCCCTCCTGTGTGTGACAAATCCAAGATGAATTCCTCATCTTCTGTGTAGTTGGGTAAAAATATTGTAAAACAAATTGATCTGAGGTAGACACCACAGAAAAAAAATTTCATTAAATCCCAACTAAAAATATAATAACAACTAGGTCCAATTTATGCCCAATTTTTAAGAGATGTACATAATATAATAATATTTACCAAAGAATGGGTTAAAACTGGAAACTGAAATTAGGAATGATTAAGTAAGAAAGAACTTTTGCCTTGTGACCATTTCATATCAAACAGTAATCAACTACTGCTGTAAAAATATATTAGAAATACTGTTTCTGTAAACCATGGATGAGATTTAAGCGATCTTCAAGTCATTTATTTCTCGTACTGATAATGTGTACATTATGATCTGATTCATAAATATGACTTGCACTAGCTGACTTGTAAAATGTAAAGGTCGGACATGTCTACTGCAGGAGAGACAGAATCATTTACAGAAGACACAAGCCCAAGTATCATCTTTATCAGTTCTCCGAAACATCTAAGAAAAATTGCTCCGTTCGGGATGAGATATGCTAATTTGATTGTGGCTCGATGATGTCATATTTAGACTTGATTCAGTCTTGAGCCTTGTGTTTGAAAGAACATTAAACCGGTGATATATGCAAACTAGAATACCAGTTTTTCTTAGCTGTTTGGAGAAGTTGTCTATCACAGGACCATTGCTGATGGTTGGGTTTGGGTCTCCTTTATAGATATCAAACCTTCATTCCAGCTCACATGACATTCATTTCACGAAGCTGATTATTTAAAATAGCGGAATGTTTTCGCTTGATTATTTGCGATGGTCACATGGTCTACTGAATTAACGAGGAGTCTTACACTGTAATGATCGAAATTGTAATAATATAAGAATTTAAGTCAGCATCCTGCTCTTAATATTTTAGTCGGAAAGAAAAAAGGTGAAAATCATGCTCGTCTTAAGAAATACCCGGTCGTTGTTTGGATATTCCTCTTTGAAGATGTGAATCACTGGTCTTTATCCTTTTTGTCCTGTTTCCTGCTACCCATGAAGTAATAAGATTTAAGGCAGATGTATCGCTTCCCCCATCTGTGATAGACCTCCAGTAAGATTTGAACGATGGAATAGTAAAAGAACCACGTCAAAAATGGATGTAACAGATTACCTGCATATAGGAGATATCAGAAAGGAAATACTATTGATGTTCTGCAGGTTTGAGGTTGTAATTGAAAATGTATCTACTGAACTTTATTTCAAATGAAGACGTCTATGAACCGTAGAGTGTAGGGTTGCCACCGACTACAGACAATGTAAGACACGTAAAACATATTGCATTGTAAACGTAAAAATCATTTTACGATAAAGTTCCAAACTGTTAATAAATTAAAGTTTTCTGTTTCTATTAGACTTGTTTACTTTTAAACAACTACAGATCTGCAAGAATTCACATCGGCAATCACAAATGCAAAAGTAGTTTGTGAAAAGTACTGTTTTAGATCTACTCAAGTGCTTCATTGGAATAGATGTGTGATTAAGTAGCTTGTCTTTGATAGATGAAAGGGCATGAAGTAAAATATATTTGAAGTTTAGTTTATATACATATCCAAACATGGCAAACAATTTAGCAATATTGAAAGCTTGTTATCACTTAAGGAAAAGCAGAAGTTTGTACTTTTAAGGTTTCAGCATCTTACACAACACAAATTTATACACACCAGCAGGAGGCTAGGCAAAGTTTTAAAGGTTGTTCAGTCTTCTGAGACAACCATATTTCTGTTCGTACAACCAAAATCAGCATTGGAGGTCCCCAGGCAGACAAGTAGATGTCTACATCATATTCAGATAACACATTCATAAATGGGAGTATTACTGGACCAAAACTGGTGTTCTATTCACCAATCCTACACATCTCTCCTGCAGTGTACTGTACATATTTGTGTTCTATTCACCAATCCTACAAATATCTCTTACAGTGTACACATTACTGTTCTATTCACCAAAGTGACCAAACCTACACATCTCTCATACAGTGTATACATAATGGTGTTCTGTTCACCAAATCTACACAAATCTATCATTTAGTGTACATATTGGTGTTCTATTCATCAATCCTACACATCTCTCCTATAGTGTACATATTGGTCATTCTATTTTCACCACCACCATCATCATCATTGCTACCACCACCATCATCCATTGCAACCATCAATCACCATTATCGCCACAATCATTGCCACCATCATCATCATCATTGCCACCACATCATCATCATTGCTACCACTACCATCATCCATTGCAACCATGTATGTATGTATGTATGTATATGTGATCTTCCCGCAAGCAGGAACTCGCGAAAGAAGCCATGGAGGCTTATAGACTCGCAAGACCGAAGCCAATCTCTCGGCACACATCCATTTAACGTCCATGTCGGGAAGTTGTTATTGAACAACACCCTTGCCAGACGACACACATTGCTGTCGGCGGGAATCAAACCGGGGATCTCATGACTGGGAGACGCCGGCGTTAACCACTAGGCTATACACTCCGCCTATAACCACTAGGCTATACACTCCACCATCATTGCCACCACCATCATCATCATTGCCATCTTATCATCATCATTGCCACCACTATCATCAACCATTGCAACCATCATCACCATAATTGAACAACTTGAATACCTACCTGAAAATAAGAGTTTACTGGTGACCAGCTTCCCTACCCTCACACCTGTCAGGAAGAACATATTGGAAGGAAACAGGCACACGTACATGAGACCTCTGAATGCAGCCATCAGTCTCCTCCTCATAGCACCAGAGACCCAGGTAGGCTGGAGAAATATCAGATGGAAACTTCCAATATGGCTGTATGCATTCTAAGACTTATACATCAACTAATAGATTGACCCAGGTA